>JAODAL010044034.1:0-33270 GCA_025379985.1 Phyllomedusa bahiana
TTAGTTTGAGTGAGTGTATTTACTTAATTTTAGGGGTTACAGTATGTATTCTTATTAATTTTAGGGAGTATGATGTGTAACAATAAATCTTAGGGTCTATGATGTGTACTATAATTATAATTTCAGGTCGTATAGTATAATTATTTTCCAGAGTACTGTGTATATTCTAATAAATGTTAGAAAGTTCATTGTGTGCTATAATTAATTTTTGGAGATACAATGTTTAATATAACAAATCTCTGGGGATACAGCATTTGACATAATTTCTGTAGTATAGTTCATTTTTGTGAGCACTCTGCATATTGTAATACATTTTTGAGGGAACCAAGTGTAATATAATTAATTTCAGGGAATATGTAATACAACTAATTTCTCGGAGTATAGTGTGTATTTTAATTAATTTCAGGGGATAGAATGGGCTACAGTGTATAATAGAATTATTTTAGGGAGCAGGGTATATAGTATAATTAATTTTTGGAGGTATATTGCATATTCTAATTAACCTCAGGAGGTATGGTGTATAATATAATTAATTTCAGGAAGTGTGGGGTGTAATATTATTTAGGTGAGGAGGTAGAGTTTGCAGGCTAGTTACTTTAAGGGCAAGCAGTGTGTGCTATACTTAATTTAATGAGTAACCGTATGTAATATAATCTATTTCTGGGCATCCAGTCTTGTTCATTTTAGGGGGAACAGTGAATAATATAATTAATTTCTGAGGAGTGGGATTTTTTATGATCAATTTCTAGGGGTATTTTTTAAATTTATTTGGGTGGATGCAGTGTGAAAAGGTGTTTTTATGTTCCTCCTTTATTTTTCTCCATATGATGTGTTGATTACATATGTAAGGGAGTACTGAAAACATTGCGGGAGAAAGTAAAGTTACATTTTGCTGGATTGCATGTTGCTATTTACTTTGCAATATCAGGCATGAATGTGGTATTATTTGTGGGAGGCTTGGTTTTCATAATAGAGCTGCTTTGAAGTCCCAGTCTGGCCCTGCTGACATGTCATGTCAGACAGTACTTATGTTCTCTGTGAAATATCAGATCTGAAACACAGTCTCTGACTCTGTGTTGTGCTGTTCCTCTGTTATTCTTCCGAGAAATATTCTACTGAATCTGTCAGATGGGTGTTACCATTCCAGTCTTCAGAGGGATGTATCCCTGCATACACTGACTAAGACTGACTGCCGGCTGGACAAGTTTGTGAAGACACAGACCGCCAAATGGTAATACCCATCTGAAGGATTACATTACATTTCTAAGAGGATTAACAGGGGAACAACACAAAATAAAGAGGTAAGAGAAGATGATTCAGAACTGATATTTTACAGAGAACATAAGTATTTAATAGGAGAGACACTTCATGAATGATCACAGGTGCTCTTTATTCCAAATTTAGAAAGTATTTCCTCATATGTTAGAGTTACCGCTAATATTCTTTTCACACATTAGATACAAGGTTGGAATGGGCTACTCGAGGGAAGAGATTAAGGAATCTCTGAGCAAGATGAAATATGATAAAATCACTGCTACATATTCGTTACTTGGAAGAAAGTCGTCTGAGTTGGACGCCAGCGACTACAGCTCTAGCAGCAATTTGTCATTTAAATTTTGCACAGTAAATTTCAGTGCGAATTTTCCGCAGTGCAGTAAAAAAACAATGAATATGTTCATTATTTTTAGTGAATCGTTATTGAATCTCGCTTGGTAGAGTGAAGGTTAGCCCCATTACAAGAGAGCAAACCCGCGTAAGTTGCCTCAGTTTTTTCCCGAAAACCATTTCGAAAACACCACTTATTTCTCCACTCGATGTGTGAATGAACCCGATGAGATATGAAAAATTTGCAGAAAATAAGCAGATGTAATGGCGGTTATATGTTGCTAAATACTTAGTAAGGATAATTTTGTATTTCATTGTCACACTGCATGCCAATATGTCACTTTTGTCATTTATAAATACACACAAATGTTTAATTTATGTCTCCATTAAAGGAAATGCAATAGGTGGAACTTGAACTCTATTTTACACTAATCTACTCAGTGATCCTCAGGTAAACTAAATATGTGAAATAATGATAAAGGCAGCAAAGCTGGAGACAGAAAGACATATTGCCATAGAAAGTAAAACCAACCCCAAAATATTTTTAACTATATAAATAGCAAAAAGATTTAAACTGAAAATATTGGCCCTTTGAAAAGTATTGAGGGAGATATTGTGGAGGACAATGAAGAGAAAGCAAGCCTATTAAAAAAAATGTCTCTACTGTATTTACAGAGGAGGAGGACCTTCCTGCTGATGAGGTAAACTCAAACCTTAATGTTTCTTGTCTTACCCAGAAAGAAGTGCAGCTCTGTCTTAATAAGATTAAAATAGACAAATCACCAGACCCTGATGGTATACACCCCCATGTCCTAAGGGAGTTAAGTAATGTCATAGATAGGCCCCTATTCTTAATATTTATGGACTGTCATTAGTAATTGGGTATGTCCCAGTTTGGCACGTAGCAAATATGGTGTCAATATTCAAAAAGGGGTCAAAAAGTGATCCTGGAAACTATAGGCCAGTAAGTTTAACCTCTGTTGTGGGTAAAATTTTTGAGGGTTTTCTAAGAGATGCTATCCTGGACTATCTCACTGAAAATAAATGTATAACGCCATTCCTGCATGGGTTTATAAAGGATCGGTCCTGTAAAACTAATCTCATCAGCTTCTATAAGCAAGTTAGTTCTAGACTGGATCGGGGTGAGACACTGTATGTCATATATTTAGATTTTTCCAAAGCATTCAATATGGTGCCACATAAAAGGTTGGTAAGTAAAATGAGAATACTTGGACGGAGGGAAACGTGTGCAAGTGGGTTAGGAACTGGCTCAGTGATAGGAAACAAAGGGTGGTGATTAATGGTACATACTCAGACTGGATCCCTGTTACTAGTGGGGTACCACAGGGCTCAGTATTGGGCCCTATCCTCTTTAATATTTTCATTAATGATCTTACACATGGATTGCACAGTAGAATATCAATCTTTGCAGATGATACTAAGCTCTGTAAAGTAATCAACACAATAGAGGATAATGTGTTATTACAAAGGGATCTGGATAAGTTGGAGGCTTGGGCAGAGAAGCGGCAGATGATGTTTTACACAGATAAATGCAAGGTTATGCACATGGGGAGGAAAAATCCATTTCATGATTACATGTTAAATGGAAAAACGCTGGGTAAAAGTGACATGGAGAAGGACTTGGGAATCCTGGTGGACAGTAAACTTAACTGTAGCAGCCAGTGTCAGGCAGCAGCTGCCAAGGCAAATAGGATCATGGGGTGTATTAAAAGGGCCATAGATGCACATGGTGAGAACATCATTCTCCAATTATACAAATCAATGGTAATACCACACATAGAAAATTGTATACAGTTTTGGGCACCAGTGCACAAGAAAGACATCGTAGAGCTTGAACAGGTACAAAGGTGGGCAACAAAAATAATAAAAGGACTGGGTGGACTACAATACCCAGAAAGATTAGCAAGATAAGTTTCAATTAGTTTAGAGAAAAGACGACTTCAGGGGGACATAATAAATATGTTTAAATATATTAAAGGTCAATATAGAGATCTCGCTCAAGATTTATTTATACACAGGACTGTATCCAGAACAAGGGGGCATCCTCTACGTCTCGAGGAAAGAAAGTTTCTACATAAACATACAATGGGATTCTTTACTGTTAGAGCAGTGAGACTATGGAACTCTCTGCCAGAGGAACTTGTCATGGTGAATTCAATAACAGAGTTCGAAAAGGGTCTGGATGCATTTCCGGAGCGTAATAATACAACAAGTTATAGTGACTAGGATTCTGGAGAAGGTTCGTTGATCCAGGGATTTGCTCTGATTGCCAAATTGGAGTTGGGAAGGAATTTTCACCCTAAAATGAGGACAATTGGCTTCTACCTCATGGGGGTTTTTTACTTTCCTCTGGATCAACACTTTAGCAAAATAGGCTGAAATGGATGAACGTCTGTCTTTTTTCGGCCATACAAACTAAGTAACTATGTAACAGAATTATTTTAGATATATAGAAAATGACCAGTTTCCATTATGAGTTCCCAATTTGTAAACTTAAAGGAATGTTACAGGAGTTAAGAGTGCTCGTTGGTACATCATGATAGGGTAGAAAGTAGAAGATAAGACTGTTCACCGTCCTGTTCACCTCTGCTGAAACAGTGAACGGACATCATTCACCTGACAGATGCAGCCAATCACAGATCAGAGCAGTTGTGGCCTGTGATTGGCTGCACCTGTTACGCGAACGTTCACTGCTTACTTTGTGGACGAACGGACCGGATGCTGGGACTGAATGAGAGCATTCAGGAGGTATGAGTGTTATCTTCTATTCTTTATCATACCCTGATGGACCAATGAGCATTCTTAACTCCCAGAACACCCCTTTAATATAACATATTGTAATAGCTTTTATTTAAAGCTTAACACTGACCGAATTCCGAGCTTTAATTTTATTTTCTGACAGCCGTGGCAATGTGTGTACTAACAAAATTACATCAGTCAATGCTTTATTGTACTCTTCTTCATTACATCCACAGCAGACCATCAAGGCCATACCTATGGGGCACTTTCTAAGGATCTGAAGGATTTGTTCTACAAGTTATCTATTTGAACAACAAGCACAGTCTGGGAGTGAAAACATTCTCAATTGTAAATGCATTTCATGTTGCAGTAAACAAAGGAAAAAACTCCAAAAGATTCTCACTACTTGGAAAAACTATTTTAAGGATCAATTAGTACAGATTCAATCCAATATAGGTTGCAATTAAATAAATGTAATTTTTGCCTTCTTTGTATTTTTAACTAATTCTGTTCTTCTAGATTTGTGTGACAAAATTCTTATTTCTACCCACTGTTCTTTAACCCCTTACCGACATTTGCCGTACTCATACGGCAATGTCGGGTAGGGGTTCCCGCAAATTGCCGTATGAGTACGTCAAGGCGATCTTGCGCGCTCACAAGCGGAGCGCGGCAAGATCGCGGCATGGAAACCGGCGGTATATTACCGCTGGCATCATGCCGCATCCCCCACGTCCGGAGTGAGCTCCGGCCGCGGGGGATTAACCCCCCGATGTCACGACATCGCGGCTGCGGGCGGCAGGAGTGAGCTCCTGCTGCCCGCGATCCCGGCGTAGTAATGGCGCTGAGAGCGCCTTTACTAATCTCCTACCAGGCAGCACGGATGCTGAATGACAGCATCCGGGTTGTCTGGTGATGTCACGATGCCCACAATGCATTGTGGGCAGCGTGACAGACAGTTGCCATGGAGACCAGCATACAGCTATAAGCTGTATGCTGATCTCCTATTGCATGAACGATCTGACGATCGTTCATGCAATTCCCCCCTGGGGAAAAGTGTAAAAAGTGTGAAAAAGTAAAAAAAAAAGTGTAAAAAAGTAAAACACAAACACAAAAAATAAAATAAAAACACGTACACCGCCCTTTTCCCCTTTACAAACGCCAATCGCCCCAAAAAAAGATCAAAAATAAATAAAGTACCCATATTTGGTATCACCGCGTGCGTAACGACCCACCCTATAAATCTGTCATGTTAATTAACCCGTACGGTGAACGCCGTAACAAAAAAAAAACAGTCACAGAATTGCGATTTTTGTACATCCTGCAGCACATAAAATGGAATAACAAGCAATCAAAAGCTAATATAAATGCCAAAGTTGTACCAATTAAAACGTCAGTTCATCCCGCAAAAAAAAAGTCCTTACACAGCTCTGTATACGGAAAAATTAAAAATTTCTGGCTATTAGAAGATAGCGATGCATAAATATTGTTTTACACAATAAAAAACACTTTTTTTCAACAAAAATTGTACTTTCAAATAAAAAAACTACATAAATTGGGTATCACCGTAATCATCTCAACACACAGAGTAAAACTAACTTGTCACGGATACTGCATGGTGAACGCTATTAAAAATAAAAATAAAAAACACTGCTAGGATTGCAGTATTTTCTTCACCCTGCCTTCCAAAAAACGGATTTAAAAGCGATCATTAAGTCTTGTCCCCCTCAAAAATGTTACCAATAAAAACGTCAACTCATCCCGCAAAAAAAGTCCCTATACAGCTCCATAAACAGAAAAATAAAAAAAGTTATGGCTCTCAGACTGCGGTGATGCAAAAACGTGTTTTCCTTTTCAAATAAAAGTGTTTTTATTGTGTAAAAGCAGTAAAACATTAAAAAAAATATACAGATGTGGTATCGCTGTAATCGTATCAACCTGCTGAGTAAAACTAGCATGTCATTTATACCGCACAGTGACCGCTGTAAAAAATAAAAATGAAAAACACTACCAGGATTGCTGTATTTTGTACAAAATGCCTCACAAAAAACCTTAATAAAAAGTGGTCAAAGCATCATATGCCCCCCATAATGGTACCAATAAAAACATCAACTCATCTCATAAAAAAACAAGCCCACAAGCAGCTCCATATGCAAAAAATTAAGAAAGCTATGGCTGTCAGAATAGGACAACATAAAAAACACAACTTTTTATAAAACTCGCTTCTATTGTGTAAAAGTAATGAAAACAAAAAAAACTATATAAAAATTTATATCATTGTAATTGTACCGACCCCCATAGTAAAGGTATCCGTCATTTATCCCGTATGGCGAATACTGTAAAAATGAAGCCCAAAAACAATGGCGGAACTGCGTTTCCCCCCTCCATTTCCCTGACCCAATGCTAAAAACAAACTACGGAACACCTGTGCGCCCAAAATGCACAGTACACCCCTAGATGAGATCCCTGATGGGTGTTTAATCCAAAATAGGGAAACTTCTGGGAGGTTTCACCTGTTCAAGTACTTTGGGGGCTTTGCAGATGCGCCCATGGCCCCACCAATATCTGTGCGCCAAAAGCCAAATAGCGCTCCCTCCCTTGTACCCCTGCCATGCGCCAAAACAAGCAGTTTACACCCACATGTAGGGTATTGCCGAACTTGGAAAGAAATTGCGTAAACACAATTTTTGGGGCTTATTTCCAAGATTCCTTGTAAAAAATAAAAAATTTTCTGCTAAAATTGCAGATTATTGGAAAAAAATATTTTTTTTTATTTTCAAGCCGAACGCTAAAAAAAAAATTGTGAAACGCCTGTGGGGTCGATATACTCACTACACCTCTGGATATATTCCGTAAGGGGTGTAGTTTCCAATATGGGGTCTTTTTAGGGGTATTTATTAAGTTTTGGAACCTTAGGGTGTCCGCAAACCTGAAATGGCCCCTAAATAAAATTGTAATGAAAATGAGGCCCCAGAGTCCAGTAGGTGCTCCTCCTATTCTGGGGCTTGTGGTTGAGCCAAATAATGCACTAGGGCCACATATGGGATATCTCTGAAAACGGCAGAATCTGGGGAATCAATATTAATTTGCATTTCCCTGATCACATTTACCGTATTCTTGTCAATAATGTATAAAAATTGAAAATCTGCAAAAAAAAGTGAAATTTTGAAATTTCACTTCCACTTTGCTTTAATTCCTGTGAAACACCTAATGGGTTAATAAACTTCCTAAATTCGGTTTTGAATACTTTAAGGGGTGTAGTTTCTTAGATGAGGTCATTTATGGGGGTATCTAACATACAGGTCAATCAAAGTCACGTTAGAACTGGACTGGTCCCTAAAAAATATGTATATTGCAAATTTTCTTGAAAATTTGAAAATTACTACTAAATTTATAAGCCCCCTAATGTCGTAAAAAAAAAAAAAAGACATTTAAAAAAATTATGCCAAACTACAGCAGACATATGGTAGATGCTAGTTATAAACTATTTTGAGTGGAATAACTATCTGTCTTACATGCAGAAATTTTTGAAGTTTGAAATTGGTAAATTTTTCACATTTTTCACCATAATTTGATATTTTTCACAAATAAACAATCATTTTTTGGACCAAAATTTCTTACTATCTTATAGCACAATGTGTCACGAGAAAACAATCTCTGAATCACATGGATAGGTTAAAGTGTCAAAAAGTTATTCTCACATAAAGTGACACATGACAAATTTCAAAAATAGGGCTCTGTCAGAGAGGCCAAAACTGGCTCCGGCGGTAAGGGGTTAAACATATCATCAAAAATCACATTAAATAAGTTGTCCATGACTTGTAAAAATGAACCTCTCTCTTCACTACCATTCCAGCGCTTTCCCCTGGACCCTCACTTATAACATTACATTTATGGATCACATGATGCTGCAGGTAATATTTATTGTGAAGCATGTGACCATAAAGGTCAGTGATTGGCTTCAGCATCATGTGAGCATCAGTGGAGCTCTGGCAGTGCTGGAACAGTGGTGATGAGAGATGTATGAATGGGTTAATTTTCTATTTCAGGCCATTGGGGGTTAGTAGAGAGGTTTTTAAAATTCTTGGAAAACCCTTTAAAGGGGTTGTCTCACTCCAAGGATTGCTTTTTATGTTAAAGATCTTGTAAAAACAAGTCACTTTGTAATATGTGTCTATTAACAGTATCCTACCTATTCCTAGATATCCCCTCTTGTATCGGCTGCATCAGCTCCTCAGGTCGCTATAGCTACAGACCTGTTCAATCTTGCCTCATTGACTGCAGGCACTGGTCGCTATAGCTACATACCTGGTGTCCTCTGCAGCTTGTCACTAGAGGCCAGTAAAGCCAGTAAACATGCCCCTGAATTTAGAATGGAAACTGAGAAAACAGGACTAAGGTTTGATGAATCAATGTAGTGAGACAACCCCTTTAATAAAATACATCTATAAGAAATATGTTTTCTGTGTGACTGTTGTATCAGCTATAAAAACAGATTGTTCACCTTTTAAAATGTAGATGGTATAGATGGTACTGAAATTTATATATACTATAAGGTGATACAAAAATAGGCTGCAGTACCATTTGGGTGAGATACTATGATATTCTATATTACATGCATATATAGCATAGTATAACATGACTAATATCTACAGAATTTTACCTAGGAGTTTTTAAACATGATTTTGATTGTATGTCAGACAAGGAAATTTAATATGGGCTTTTAATGTATAACAACCAATTAGAGTGCAGCTGTTACTGTATTTCTCCTAAAGTTGTTTTAAAAATATAATTAAGGTCCAGTTATTTCCTATGTGCCACAAGGTCAGTATCACAACAGTAAAGCCAAATTTTTAAATATTTGGGGTATTAAATGTGTCAAAGCTACGATTTTATGCTGGAGACTGGAAGACATAAGTTATAAAAAAAAAGTAATCACTCAACCGAAGATGCTCACATCAAGTTGTTTAAATGATTTTTGGGACATGAGTTTCTTGGGGGTAACAGTTGTATTTTTCTTACATGATAAGTCTTTAGAGATTATCCATGAGTTCTTTTTTTCTATCCTTCTTTGCTTTTATGTTGGATCTGTTATGATTTTCAGATGGCTTGCTATTTGGTAAATTCAATTATTACGCTTTATTGCATGATTTGTTATTGATGTAACACCTCTTTTCAATAGTGAATCATTATTTTTAGTCCTGTATATATTACTGCATTAATTTTATTACCAGAATACTCTGCATTTGCTATATTTCCCAAGAAAGATTGCTCTTATTGAATTATATGGTTGCACTAAAAAGGGTTTTCACATGCACCAAAAAGTGGAGCATTTTTGACACAGCATGTCACAGTCATATTTACTATGGGCTTTAGACACTTTGCGCACACTACTCATTATGGAGGTATGGCTTAATATAAAGTGGTTGTGGTTTAACTAGAAAATGGGCATGGCCACCGCTTGACATGCCAAAATTCTGGTGTACAAAATAAGCTAAAAAATTGGTTTACATAGCTAGACAAGTCGAAACCTATGCCAATTTATCAGTCAGCATGAGTGACTGTGATAAATCTGGTGCATTTTAAGACTCCTTGTTTAAGTTTACACTCTCTAACCTTTAGCCAGCGATAGTAAATGAGGGTCATTGTGTATTAATCTCAATTCACATATTTTTGTTTTCTCAATACACCTACAGAAGTAGCAGAATTTCACTTATTAGAGATATTGCAGCTTTCTAGGTAATCTGTTCATAGATGACAATAAAAGTCACTGAAAAACACTGAAAAAGTTAGAATAACTTTCTGTGCTGTAGTATCACATTGCATTATCTGTCAAGTTTATTTTTACTACTTCTGTAGTACACAATTTCTATACTTTGTATACATCAAATAGCCACTCTATTTTCCTTGCTGTATACCATTCACTCTTGATGACACCATGGACATAAAGAGCTGCAATATTCTTGGTTGTGCAGACTTTAAATAATGTTTTAGGATTGCGTTGAAATGGTCTCCAACATTTTAAAATTTGTCTTTTGAACTACTTTGAGATTATGGGCGACATGTATGAAGGAAGGTGCGTCGAAGTGAATAGTCGAGTCTCATTTTCAGTGTATAATGCGCCTGATGTATGAAAGTGGTTTTTGTGCATTCATAAATGGTGTGTATTAGGCACATTACGGACTTTAGGCGTATAAGTAATGCGCCAAATATGTATAAAGGCTATAGATAGGCTGGAAATAAGAGAAAAGTCATTAGAAAAGCATGTCAGTGAATAGAAACTATGGTACTGATCCTACTTGAAGGACCACAGGTCCCAGCAATACCTGTGCTGTGCTGGCTCTTGCTGTATGTGGAATAAAGGGTGAGAGCAGCAAAAAAACATTTCAAATTTAATGTAAAATTTTAAAAATCTGAACATAATCAGTGGGCTATTTAATGTAGAATTAGTTTTAGATTCTTTTAAATACATTTTATAGTAGATATTTTTATATTTTTGTGATAATATATATTTTTATATTAATTTTATATGATAACATTTCTTTATTAGATGTAAATATTTACAAATTTTATATAGTTTGATAATTATTATAAAATACTTTTTATTATTGTACTGGTGTAAGTTGAGAAATACTGAACATTTTTGCCACTTACAGCAAATCTAGCTCCACTTTGACTCATCAGGCTCAGGCAGACCCCATTGAAATAGGTCTGCCTATCGAAGCAGTAATGCACCTAGTTTTGCCGGACCACATACATATATGTGTCTAATCTTACGAGTGTGGTGCGACACACCTCTAGAATGCCCCCAGAACACCCCTTCATGTTAGGCGCATTCAAAAGTGTCATCTTACGAACAATGCGCCTAACATATGTGTTACGCGCATTAGATATCGATATCAGTTAGGTGCATTGTTTGCCAGAAAAAGGGTGAAAAACCCTTTCATACATGTCGCCCTATGGACCACATTTATGAAAACGATCAAGGTCTAAAAGTCACGTTGTTGCCCATAGCAACCAATCAGAGCGCCCCTCTCATCTCTCCAGAGTAATATATGAAATTAAAAGGTCGCTCTGATTGGCTGTTATGGGCAACAAACTGAGTTTTAGACCTAGACAGTTTTCATAAAAATGGCCCTATGGGTCACCTTGGAATGTTGGACACAATAAGTCCTAAACAAGATATTGTGGTAGACTGAGATGCTAATGAAATGATTTGAAAATAAGTAATTACAGAAAAATGAATGGCATTGTTTGGCAGAAATAAGGACTCTAATGTAGAAGCTTTTTAAACTATGTCTGTATGTGGCAGAGCCTACATTACTTCCATTTGCATAATTCGCATAAAAACAATTGTGTTCATAACCAGTCTACTAAAACTGTTTAAAATCGGTTATTGGCAGTATCTTAAAATCTTAAATGGCAAAAAAATGGTATAATGATCCAATTTTTTTTACTAATATTAGATATAATAAGCCTTTCTCCAAAAACCCTCTCGAACTTTATACATTATGCATGACTAGACAGATTTTGTCATTATTTTACTATGTCTAGGCTTTAATAGCAAGAGGTAAAATATGGTATTAGGTTGAACAAAAGCATACTTGATCTAATTTTCATGATGACAATTATATGCTGCTCAGTGTTATTGTTTTGAAGTACTGAAAGCAGCACTTCTATTTCTAGGTATGTCTCTAAACATTAATACCAAGTGAAATATGGAATTACATTATTAAAGGTGACAGAATAAAGTAAGAAGCAGCTTGAGTTTTCTTTCATCTTGCAGTTTATTAGGCAGTGCAAGCTTCAGAAGTAATCAGAATTCCAAACTATAAAACATTGGCAAGAAGAAGATTTATGGGGTAAAATATACAGTGTGGTAATAGAACTTCAGATCTTAGTCGATAAACATAATTATACAGAATGTTGACTGGAATCTAAGGTACAAGAAAGAGATACTTATGAAAGCTTACTATATATTTGTTACCTGTAAAAGATAATAAAAAAAATCAAAATGTAAACAATCTATGTGATATTTTATGTAAACCAGCTGTATATGCTGGATTAAATCCATAGCTTGTTTGGGACTCATCACAGTAAATAAACTGTAATCCCAATGCTACTTAAAAAAACAACGTAAATTGCTAAAGTTTTAAGCAGCAAGAAACAAAAATAACCAGAAACACAAATAACTAATAATAATACTACTAATAATAATATTAATAATAAAAATGAGAAAATGAAACTTACAGTTTATATCTACTTTCCCTTATCCATGATGGAGTTACATACACAGTGAAATAAGTTCAAAAGACCATCTCTTTGAATAGACCACCTCTTTAGATTTTTTTTAACAGATTTTCAGTCAAATTAAATATCATATATTCTGGCAATTGTATTTAAGAGGACCACTACTCTACAAGATCATTTTTGGGTGTTTTTTTTATGAAATGTTCCCTTATAACATTAACCTAATTTGCCAACATACAAAGCTTCCATTAAAATTTCAATATTATCCATCCTTTATTAAATCATGTTTAACCCCTTACCACCACAGCAAGTTTTGACCTGTATGACAGAGCACCGTTTTTCAAATCTGACATGTGTCAGTTTATATGGGAATAACTTTTTGATACTTTTATCTATCCAAATGATTTAGAGATTTTTTTCTCATGGCATGTGGTACATTTTGATCGATTTTTAAACTTAAAAAATGTCTGTGTATAGAATAGTTTATAACTAGCATCTACCATATATCTACTTTTTGTTGGCATCATTTTTTTAAAGTCTTATTATTTTACAACAGTAGGGGGCTTTTAAATTTATTAGAAATTGTTCATGTTTTCAGGAAAATTTGCAACACAGGTTTTTTTAAGGAAACAATCCAGTTCTGACATGGCTTGCAAGTTAGGCACCCCATTTATACATGTTGCCCTACGTTTTTATGTCATCATAGTCTGACAGCCATACATTTTTATTTTTCTGTACATGGACATGTTTTTTGTGGGATGAGTTGCTGTTTTCATTGATACCATTTTGTTGTTCAAATGATAATTTTGCGAGGCAAAATGAACGAAATACAGCAATCTTAACTGACATATTAACTTTACTCAGAAGGTCAATATGATTGCAGTGATACCAAATTTATATTTTTTATGTCTTTTTGCTTTTCTACAATAAAAACCCTTTTATTTAAAAAAAGAAAACATGTTTTTGCATTGTCATTGAGAGCTATGACTTATATTGAGGGGGACATTACTTTTTTATTGCCTTTAAATCCCTTTTTTGGAAGGCAGAATGAAGAAAATACAGCAAGTCTGGTAGTGACTTGTTAGTTTTATTCCATGAGTTGAAACAATTACAGCAATACCCAGTTTATATAGTTTTTTTTATGTTAAAAAGTATTTTTATTGTATAACGTTTTTCTCCCACATATGGGGCTGTGTTAGTTCTTTTTTGGCATGAACTGACATTTTCATTGGTACCATTTTCATTTTTATAACTTTTTTAATAGTTTTTTTATTTAATTTATTCTGCTGTGGTGAAAACAAAAATAATTTATGATGGTGTTTATTGTGCAGGTTAAATAACATAGATTTATAACCTAAGTCATTACACATGCTGTGACAGCCAGTATGTGTACTCTTTTATTTTTGATCTTTTTTGGGGAAAGAGCGGACTTGACTCGGTGATCTATTAGATCGCTGGTAGAATACAGAGCAGTACAGAAATGTACTGCTACATATTGTAGCTGTTAATCACCTGGTTGCCATAGAAGCCATCAGCACCCTGACGATTGTCTAGCGAAGGTGCTGATGGAGACAGAGGAAGCTCCCTGCCTCTATCTTTCCATTAGCTGCTGCAGTCACTTTTGACCACGGCATCAACTGGAACCAACAGTGCATAGAGATAGCTGTAATATACTGATCTGCTAGTAAGCCCACACAATGTTCATGCCCATATGTCAATTTGCGGGAACACCTTCCCGAACATGATGTATGGATATATGTCAACTGTGGGTAAAGGGTTAAACCCTTAATGCATGATGACATATATTTGGAGAAATGAAGGTTTATAGATCAAGCTTGCTTGCTTAGCTAGCACCCACCATTAGCAACTGGGATCAGAGATAACTTTGCCATTTAATCACTTAGATATTGCTGTCAATGTGACCACAGCATCTAAACTGTTAAGAAATGGTATGGTGCCCCACCTGATCACCTCTCCATGCCATAGTTGTCATAGTGGTTGGAAGCCTTAAAGGCCCCTAGTTCTGCCATAATTGTACTCCTATTATATCCTACCATTTCACCTCCCAGAAAAAAATGTAATACAAAGTGATCAAAAAGTGTTGAAAAAAAACGTATTGCTCTCAGAAAATAGCAATGCAAAGCAAATCTAAAATATATATTTTTTTTCTTTTAAAGTAGTAAAACATAATGAAAACTATATAAATTTGGGCATTGCTGGAATCATAGAAATAATATAACATAATTTATATCACACAGTAAACTCTACAAAGCAGAACTCCTCCTAAATGATGGTGCAATTGTGTTTTTTTTTCCAATTCTATTCAACAAAGAATATTTTTGGGATTCCAATACATTATATGGCGATTAAAATGGTTCTATTAAAAAAAGACAGAAAACCCAACTCATTCCACGAATAACAAGCGCTCATAGAATCATGTTGATGAAAAAAATAAAAGACTGTGGCTCTTAAAGATGAAAAAAACAAAAAAAAAAAAATCCTAAGTAGCTGTATCATTAAGAGGTTAAGACATCCATATTTAGTACGACCCCCATGCAGTAAAGGGTAGTAATTCAAGCAGATCCTTAAAATAGCCTTTTTTCCTGATAAAAGGGCATTTATAAAAAAAATTCAAAAAATAAGGGCTAAATACACAAATAAAAAACTGTCTGATACAAAAAAAATGTCTTGTTCACATAAGCACAAATACCAATCTAACGATTCACACACCATTTCACAATTGCAAAGCATTAAAGAAAAGTTATAACTGGTAATGATGTGAGAACCACTAATAAACAAAGATAAGTTGTACTCAGCAATAATAATCAGGATCTTGCAAAAGATTGAAATCCCCAGGTTGTTGGGACTGGTTAATGAACATCCAGCAAACAATTAAAAGTTCAATCTCATGCTGCCTGCCATATTGGCATCATATAATAAGCACAGGCTTCCTCATTACAACCAGCCATGATTTATTGTGAAACACTGCAGCTTTTCGGATAAAACATAATTTTAAGATGAGCAGAAAATGGGGTGAAAATAAGGAGGAGTCCAGTTCTACCCCCCCCCCCCCCCCCCTGGGTACAGGTCTCTCCCTTTTTGTGTATTTTTTGTTTGTGTATGCAGGGCAGGACAACCCGGGAGGGGAGGGTGTTGACCACCTGGGCGCCCCCTTATCCCAGCAAAAAAGGGGTGCAAGGAGGGTTTTAAAATGTATGATTTTCCTTTTGGGGGCGTATATCCCTTTTTGCCTAGGGCAACGAATACCGTCCCCAACCTGCCCCTGGGGCAGTTTAAAAACTTTTTCCAAAATTCTGCTTGGACCTACCCAAACTGCCTAGATAGCCTAGATAAGTTTTAGGTATATAAGTACCATAGCATCAGTGAGGTGTCAAAAAGTGCGGGGGCCCTTTAACATGCCCTACATATTGTAACATATGCTTTGCATACAGCTAAAAGGATCACATTAGAGGTGTGCAGTTAGGTTATGCACACACTGATGTTATATTTTATTTGGTTAATGGGTAATTTAAAAGTAATTTTCACTTGTACATACCCACATGCTTTACATCTATAATGGCGGCATTTGTATGCAAAAGGGAATGAAAGCCATGACTTATTATTGTCATTGTCCTCCCTCCATAGACTCGGTGATAAAATAGAGCTAAGGGTTCATGCCTTTTCAGAGACTAACCTCACACCAGTCGTAATTATCTTGCGGAGTATTTCATCCTATTCCAATATGGAAAGATATCTCTGTAACTTGATTATATTCTTGGCTATACAATATAACAAACATGACATTATGTTGTTTTCTTCCTTTTCTTTTTGCCTTTTATTATTGTAACAGTTCCTACATGGTGTGGTAAGTTTATTAAATGGAATGTTATACATTTTGTGTGTAGGGTGGCAGGACAAGGCATATTGACTAAAACTGCTTGCAGTTTTCTCTCTATAAGGAAAAGTTCCCACCCCTGTGCTAACAAAATTATGTCCAAATAGAATTTTCCTCCTACCTTATTTTGAATTAAATAAAAGTTCATATAAGAAGTGTTAATGTATTTAGCAAAGTAATTGAATCCCCATTCAGAGATCTTCCATAATTACAAGGATTTTCCTGTCTCCTAACTTCCAAATTACAGATGACTTCTTGTCAACTGCAGAAATAGGAGAGGTGGTTACATTGCATGGCTCCATCTATTCTCTTTGTTGGAGTTTAAAAAATTAGCCAAGCAAGTATTTAAGGAACCATCCACAACCCTGAAGTTAGAAGATCTGAAAACCCCTATAATAAACTGTCTATATAACGGCCATAACATTGACAAACAATAATGGGTTGTCAGAGGGCTGCAAAGGCTGCAAATATTTTCTCACTATTGATATGTATATAAAATTTAGCAAACAGGGTGAAAAACATTGTCATTGAAGTTCACCTCTATTTTTCCCAAAGTCCCTTGTGCTTCTGACTTTTAATTTTTATATATAATATATATATATAAAAATATATATATTATTTTATATAAAATATATATTTTTATATATATATAATATAAAAACTAATTTACATTATTATTATATATTTTTATATATTATATATAAAATTATATATAAAACCCCTGTTGCTAATATAGAGTTTGCCTCACATGAAGGCCAACTAAAATTGGGAGTAGATAAAATATAACTTATACGTCTACCAAACGTACTTCACCATCTGGCCCCCCCTTGTTTTTCCTTTTGTTTTTATATATTATGTTATAATAAATATATATATAATATATAAATATTTTATATATATATTATATATATAAAAAATTTATTTATATTATGTTATGTGTGTGTGCAGTGAACCCTCTTCTAATGTTCGCCTCCCTGAGGAGACCATCCCTTTTAGGTCACATTACATTAATTTTATTCTTCTTTGAGAGGAGGAACCATATTGAAGACTATGGTTCCATTTCCAATGGCTGTCTAACGACAGCATAAACTTAGGCAGGCAGTCTAAAAATACACCAGATTCATCTAAGTGGCTCATGCTGCTTGATACATTAGTGCACCTTTAGAATTGTCTTGCTTTATATGTCAGAATTTTGATGCAATTTCAGTGCAGATTTTTGCCAATAGTGTTGACGATTTTTTTTTGACAAATTGAAAACGGCAAGGTTTTTTAGGTGACGAAATTTCCAGATCATGCATAAAAAAAGGGTTAAAATCTGAGCTCTTATTAAATCGGCCTTTTTTTTGGCGCTTCCTTAATTTTGGCGGCCACAAATCAGATTACAGAATAAGAGGGTAGATGTGGTGCGACGTCTGATGGGATTGTATGGTTGCGATTGGCTGGAAAAACACATGACCTCGTTTTACATAGAACAGCATTTCCTTTTTTCAGCCTCAGTGTCTCTCAGCGTCTCATAGGGATAGGACCTGCGCTCTGCCTGTGGCCAAACAGCTCAGCGAAATTAGTCTATTTCTGCACAGAGAAACCTCTACTATTAGCTGTGATCCTTCCAATTTAGTTATATTAGAGATTTGAAGATTTTATGTAGTTAGCTAGAGAATTTTAAAGCAGCATCTACCGCTGTAAATTCACGGCATGGGGTGCAGGGGGGGGGGGGCCCGCGGGGGAACACAGACAAGCGCTATCTATAATGACCACGGGATAAAGTTGACCAAGACTTAGTGTAGACATTGTAGTAGAATATCTTTATTATTAACAGTTTGCTATTGAAATATTTCCTGGATATTGGGCAGCCTGAACTTATATTGGATACACATCATTTCTAGTAACTGCAGGTCTCTTTGTTAGGTGCCAAACTCCACTTTTATTATCAGTATACATTTCAGATATGTGTTCATTTAATTTTACCCATTACACCTATGACTGTTGATATATCCACCTTGCAGTTAAATTACAATCCAGCAATCTTGTAGTTAGCACAGGTTGTTTGTTGCCAAAAATACCGTGTATCATAAGAAAACATAACAGTTACGTGTTTTTTTGACTTTTGCGCACCCAGCATTGTTCATTGACGCAGCATCCACGTAAATCTTAAAACAGCAATTCTATATTCACCACAGGTGAATTGAAAGGTGCAAAAAATACCGTTTATTATACCAAAACATAACAGTTACGTGTTTTTTTACTTTTGCACACCCAGCATTGTTCATTGACGCAGCATCCACGTAAATCTTAAAACAGCAATTCTATAGTCACCACAGGTGAATTGAAAGGTGCAAATAATACCGTGTATTATACGAAAACATAACAGATACGTGTTTTTTGACTTTTGCGCACCCAGCTTTGTTCATTGACGCAGCTTCCACGTAAATCTTAAAACAGCAATTCTATAGTCACCACAGGTGAATTGAAAGGTGCAAAAAATACTGTGTATTATACGAAAACATAACAGATACAGACATAACAGACTCCTTTTCCCGGCACTTTTTAATCTGGGGGTCAGACAGGTTTAATGGTCATACTGCGGTCCAGGACAGGTATAGTTAATGTCCAGTGAAACTAAAATGGTGGTTGAAAGACTCCTTTTTGCGGCACTTTTTAAATCTGGGGGTCATGCAGGTTTGGGGCTCATGCTGCGTTCCAGGACAGGGATATTCAATGTCCAGTTCAAGTAACAGGATGGTTCAAATCATACTGCCTTCTGGCACTTTTTAATTTGTGGGTGATGCAGGTTTAAGGGTCAGGCTGTGGTACAAGACAGGGATAGTGAATGGTCTGTGACTTTTTTTCTGTGACTTTTATAACCTAAGTGTGTTGCCTAAGATGTAGCACGTATCCATTTGACTGTTGTGGATGTTAATTTCAGCTTCTCCAGCCTTGTTTGGGTGTAATAATCAAGGTGTTGTTGCTCTCCCATAGACTTTAATGGTAATCGCTCATAATCGATGCCACTATCGAAAAACCTTATCGATAGCGGCCGACTATCGACTATCGCTCGATCTCGATAGCCAACGCAATCGCTCAACACTATTGCTCAAGCATGTTGTATGGTATTTACGCCCTTTTTCCTACATGGCCACACCCATTTAGGGAAGCCCACTTACCAAATAGTGTGCAGAAAGTGCTGCGGAATATGTTGGTGCTATGTAAATAAAGATTATTATTATTATAAAGATTATGACATTTCTTAAGCACATAATACTTTAAATGTGCTTGGGATATGTTGCGACAAGCTGTGTCAAAATTGCACTATGCTTGAGTACATTTTATTACACTTTTCTGGTGTAACCACATTAGTAAAAAGGGCCTGTGTATTTTAGGGTGATCTTTTTATAGAATTTAATTGTTATAACATTTCTACATTTACTACTGTAAATCACTTCCTAGTAGTGACTGGGAAATTGGATTATATTCACTGGGATACATGAAGTTAAGCAACACAAAAACAGCAGAAATTGTATTTGCAATAAATTGAAACAACTTTCTAAAAATGTTTTCTGCTACATAATATATTACCTCAAATTTATAGCATACTAGACACTGATTGCAGTGCGGACTCCTGATCCCAATCTTGGCAGTGATCCAGACAGGAAAATGGAAGTTTATCATCCATTGATTGAATACACTTCCTCTTTCCTTTCTGGAAAAAGGCTGGTGATAGGCAGAATAATTTCTAAGCAAATTTATGCTACATCATAGGTTTTGTACATGTACACAAGTGTACTGTGGTAAACATTGGCTTGAAGCATTTAATGAGTTAATTTAGCCATGCCCCATTTTGTAAACTGTGTTACATTTTGCAGAAAATGTTAAAAACGTATGTCTTTCAAGTCAACACACATGCATACGTACATATCACCATTTGACTTTACACTATTTTTCTAGTTCATCTCATTTCAGAGATGTTCCCCAGTGTGTTATTTCTTATTTGATCAGAACTTTTTTAAGTCATTAGTGGGAGTACAGGGTATGTTCTATAAATAATATTTTGTAGACAACACCAGGAACAGCAGGTGCAGGGAACTTATTTTTGGGAAATTATTCCTGCCTGTCCCCGACCACAAGCCTGCCATACAATTCTGTACCTCACTACACCTCAGCTGCAACCACAAGAAAGTCATATCAAGTGTAGCGCTCTGGGAGTCTCCTGCCACAGAAAGCCCAATGTGCCTTGCACTGGGTCTGGTGAAAACCCGGGGCCCCTTAGACTCCGCTCCCTGATGCAGTTTACACCACGGGCGGTGGTCCAGTGGATCCACTAACTAGAGGTCGTAACAAGAGGAACCATGTGTGTGTCACATTGCATGTAAGGCTACATAGAAAGGGGTTGTCCTGAATGGCATGGCTCTTGTGCTTCATGACTTTTAATTACTTACTAGACTTGACAGGAAACTTATGAAGGTCTTCATCATGTCAATTTGAGTTCCAGGTTTTAATCGCATATTTAGTACTTTTCAAGCTAGAGATAAAATCAACTGTAAAGCCTACAGCAATGTTTATATGTTACACATGTACATTTTGGGGTGAACTCACAACAGATTTATGGTGAATTTTGTGGTGATTTTTTTGGGAATTTTACAGTCCTGTGTGGATCTTAAATTCTTCACATGCAATAGAGCTTTTAGAATAATGTTGAGTATTGTATACTGTTTAAATATTAAAATATATTAAGCATTTAATTTTGAAGCAGCTTTTACACCTAGTTCACTTATATCTTCATGGGAACTTGGCTGTTCTTAACAATCCTAATCATAGGCTTTACAGGCATACAGAGATATTCACAATACTTATGTACTTTTACAGTTGCAAAATGGACTATAGTTTTTAAGAGGTGAATGGAAAATAACTTTTTTCTCGTGGCTTAGAAGCCTCCCACACAAGAAAATTTGTAATTATTACTTAGAACTACACTGAGTACGAGGACAACTTAAATTAAAGAGTACTACTTAATAACATGTAATACTAATTATCTTAATATATTTGACATTATTACATTGCATTATGCCTATTTAACAAAAAATAAAGTAAAACAGCAAACAAAAATATGTCATATATTCTTAAATTTTAGCATGTAAATCTGGAAGAATAAAACACTTTATTAAAAAGAATAAAGCACATGAGAAGAATTTTGAAAGAAAAAAACCTCAGTCATTATTATTGATTTTTGTTTTGTACAGACTGTTACACATATATTTATTTAAGTTTAAGTAATTAATTCCAAGGTGCTATACATAAAAAGTGGCTTCAAAACAAAAAGTTAAAATAAATACAATGGGCGACATGTATGATCGGGAGTTGCGCTGGCTCGAATGGCTACCAATGTGAAATCCGGACGTATATTACGGTCGTAAGTACGACCGTAAATACGTCCTGATTTCCCATAGGTAGCCATTGTAAGCTACTTGTTCCTTATTTTAGGCTCAGTTGGTGATGTATTTACGGACGTAAATATATGTCTGTAAATACGTCCAGACCTAAGCCCTGGGAACAGAGAAATCCTGCTTGGAGAACCACAGGTCCCAGCCAGACCTGTACTGTGCTGGCTGTTGCTGGACATACAAAATAGAATACAATGTGAACGAAGAACAAATACATCCTCAGTTTTAAATAAAACAATAGACCAAAATCCACATCTGTACAAATACATCTTCATTATTTAATAAAACAATAGACCAAAATTCACATCTGTACAACATCTGCATTGGCTTATTTAATGTAAAATTAGTTCAATTCTCTCCATTTTTTTAAGACCTGTTCTAGCTATTCTTTCTTTCTTTGGAGAGCTTATATATATTTGCTTTAATTTTAAACGATCAACTTTTTCTATACATTGCTATGTCTTTTATTCAACTTTGATTTTTCTCTTTATTCATTCATTCATTTGAAAGACAACTCTTTTTGCTATTCACTAACATGTTTAATGATTTTTTGCTGATTTCCAGCCTGTCTAGAATCGTAATACATGTTAGGCGCTTAAGTCACGCACTGCACCTCACACACTGGCGAGGCGCAGGGAACTTTTCACCGCATGTATGAGCGCACTTCGGGCGCCGACATAAATGAGGCGCAGCTTTCACTTTAGATCGGGTGAAAACGGGCGCTCCGACGCGCCGATCTTCATACATGTTGCCCAATAATTCTAAACTAAATGAGCAAAAAGCTGGTATGTGAGGGCCTACATTTACTATCTATAAATGGAATAAATATAGATAAATGTAAATATATATATACTTCACATCTATATACTTTATATGTATATATATGTATATGTATATATATATATATATATATATATATATATATATATATATATATATATATATATATTATATGCATGTATATATAAATATATATGTGTATATATGTATACAGTCATATGAAAAAGTTTGGGCACCCCTTTTAATCTAAATCATTTTTAGTTCTAAATATTTGGGTATTTGCAACAGCCATTTCAATTTGATATATCTAATAACTAATATTGCACATTTTGTGTTAGTACAATAAACCTCATTTCAATCCGGAAATATCACTGTGTCCATCAGTTATTAGATATATCAAACTGAAATGGATGTTGCAAAACACCCAAATATTTAGAACTAAAAATGATTAAGATCAATAGGGGCCCAAACTTTTTCATATGACTGTATATATATATATATATAATATATATATATATATAATATATATATATATAATATATATATATTTTTTTTTTTTTTTTTTTTTTTTTTTAATTATCTATATTTATTCCCTTTATAGATAGTAAATGTACACATACCAGTTTTTATTTTGTATGATATTGAGTCAAGTATAGGGTAATGTTTTCCTACTGTTAAATATACTTTCAAATACTTTTTTAGACATGTATTTAGTAAATATTTAGTATATTTGAATGTAAATTTGCCTTTTACTTGTCTCTTACCTTATATAAGTGTATTACTTTTAAAAGCATCTGCTAATTAATAATACAAACATCTCTTGTTATCAGTGGCATTTCTCAGCTAACAATGAGTAGTTGCACGTTTCACTGCAAATCTTTAAACAGAGCCAATCTGGGGAAAACATATTGCCTAGAGCATTCAGGATACAAAACATGACCACAACACTTATAACCTGATAAATCAATAAGTGTTTCTTGCCTAATATAAAGGTGTAGGGATGAGCATCTGAGCTTGTTTGTTCATTGTTGCCATGTGCAGTTGCGAATTACTTATGCTTTCTCATATGCGTTCCATGTCAAACGTAGAAATTTTACATAAAAGCATATCATAGCAACAAATTTGCAATAAATATAAATTTTCATATTCATTTAGCAAATGCACTTGATGCCAATCACAATGTAAAAGCTATGACTATATGAGGATGCTTTGTCTGATCGCCAATTTTCTCTTGTAAACAGTCGTCACAAGATCTTTTATATTGTATTACAGGAACGAAATTGCCAGCAGTTGGTTACATATGTGGTTCTACACGTTATGATGAGTAATGCACATTTCAGTTTGATGAATTAGTGTGTCTCTGAGTATCAACTCCACACATGAATAGCTGCTAACATGTTTGATCTTCAATGTGCTAAAGATAGGCAATAAACTTTTCCCAGATTGGCTCTGCTCTGTTTAGAGACTTGCAGTGAAATGTGCAACTGCACATTGTTGGCTAAGAAATGTCACTGCTAACAAGAAGAGATGTTTTTATTATTAATTGGCAAATGCTTTTAAAAGTAATATACTTATATAAGGCAAGAAGCAAATAAAAGGCAAATTTAGCTTCATGTATACTAAATAATTACTAAATTCATGGATTTGAAAGTGTACTTACCAGTAGGAAAAAAATTACCTTATACCTGACCCAATATTACACAAACCAAAAATATGGAATATATTATAAATAGAGTAGCCATAAGCCACATTTCTTTTACACCACCATGCATGTTTGGTATCACACCGGTTCCACCACATCTGAAAAAAACAGTGATATAGGATGCAATGTCTGATGTCACTTGCACTTCTATAACATTGGGCCTATGTTCAAAAAGACAGAAATCACATTGTATGGCATGTCAGATTCAAAGTTAGGTTGAAAAACTATTGCACTGCAGAACAATAAATTAATTCCCTAAATTCCCTTAAACAACCATGATCCCACTTTGGTTTAGGGTTATGGTTTATTTTTAATGTTTTTTGCCCATCCAAACCGAAGTGCTTACATTTGCGTTGAATTTGATCCAAATTGGTGGAATTCTTCACCAGGGAAAATGCCCAATCCTTCACATGATATTTACTGTCAGAGCACAGGTTAACATGCAGCTATTCAGAATAGACCATACACTTAATCCAAACATATTGTTAAGTTTACTTGAAGTTAATCTTCTGAAGTGAAAATAAATCAATATGGTTTTGTAGCAGATATTTTGTAAGCAGAAGGAATGAGGAGAATTGATAATAAGGTAAGAGAATAGTAAACATTTGGCTTAAAGGGTTTTACCTTAAAGTAATATATGCTGCACAGGTGGCTCGCAGCTAGACCATGCTTGAGAAGGAGGGAATGTAGTTTGTGGCTGCCCTCCCCATTTACTTCTATGGGAGATAGAACTAAGCTGAGTGAGTGTGCTCGGATATGTTCAGAACTCTCATAGAAGGCAATGGGGAAAACAGCCACAAGCACTCCCTTCCTCATTCTCATGCAGAGTTGGCTGAGTGACCTGTGCAGTGCATATTCCTTCTTGGTAGAACCCCTTTAAAGGGGTTGTCCTGTCCCCTTGAAAAAAAATGAATGCTAAGCTCCCTTAATGCCATTACATATTGTATGTATCTCTGTTTGGAAGAAAAATATAGACTGAAGACCGGGAGACCCACCGCTGAAGGGGAATTTGTTTTCTGTTTTTATATTGGGATGCAAGGAACTTGTTTGTTTTGTTTGTTGTTGTTTCTTTTTATAGCAACCAATCTCTCCTTGTGTTTTAGATGCCAATTTTTATTTAGTTTTATACCTTTTTTACAAATGGTAACTTAAAGATCCTGGACTCTAATGTTAAAAGTAAATCAAGGCCGCGACTACCATGGGACATTTATAATATTGGTGTGGCATTATGTTTATTATGTTTCAGGGGAGCATTCAGACTAAACCCCTCAGTCATTATTATTGCACCCCCATTGATTACTGTTTCTCTCACCAGAAGCACTCCATTTCGCCTCAAGTAAGCTAATGCTGGAAACTATCTGATAAGTATAAAAGAAGAATTACTGCAATCAGAGAACAGTGATAAATGCATGCTCTTCTTCACATTAATTATCCATTGTAATATTTTAACATGCAAAATGTGGATATTATCTTTAATATAATTTTGGACATGAGTATATTTTGAAGCTAAGATCTAAGACTTTCCAAAATTGGAGTGTCTAATACAGTATGTCAAGCGCTGTCATTGCAGTAATTTATTTATCATATGCCCTTTAGTAACAGATGTGTATTAGCATCAGAGAACAGTTGAAGCTGCCAAAAAGATTGTTAGAAATGTTGGTTGTCTCATTTATCATCTATTCTTAACTGAATCACATAGAGGTCTACCCCTAAGTCTTTCATACCTGGAAGGGTTTAGGAAACCTCCTTACATAGTTTTTAAACTGGAGCAACAGTATAACACATGCTGTATGCAAATGCTTCTGAATATCCCCAGGTCATTTCTGCACAGTGTGACGAGCTAAAACAAATGACACAAGAAGTGTAATTAATTATGAAATGTGAAAATGCCTGAGTTACCTGAACCAATTAAGCCATGATTCCTTCAGGAGCAGAAATGACTTTTGTACAAATCTGTTTCATGTAATTAAACAATTTTTATCCAAGAAGGTCAAACCTCTGTATCTTTTTTTCCAATCTTTTCTTTTGTTTTAAAATAAAAGTTTATGCTTCTTACTCTGGTAACAAAGAAGTAAACTTTTTTATATCTTCAGTGTTAGGCATTTGGGGGTTTGGGGATGTTACAATGTAAAGTTTAATGGTTCCAATAAATCTGCTTCAAAAAATATAAGCCTTCTGCTTTCTGCTTTAGATTACACTAATTTGCCATGAATGCTTTAAATAGAAAACTGAAGGTCTCCCTGCCAAAAAACTCTATGCTGTCCCTGTGGGCAGATTAGCTTAGCAATAGAGAGGCAGTATACACATATTAATTTTTTCTATCCACTATTAACCATTCTATTTATAGAAAATGTGCGCTTTATACATCAGAATAAAACCATTTTATACTTACATGCACTTTCTAGTGGATTCTTTTTGTAATATACTGTAGGGAAATTCAGATAAGTCATATAAATGATATTCACACTGCATGCATTACTCTGCACATGTCTGACAGTAATCATTATGTATCTTTATAACTATAACCATTTAATACAACTATAAGTAACTTTAAAACATAACACAAAAAATACTAATGATTTTAGAGTTTTATATGTCCAGTATGTAAAGCCTTCTGTGCCATTCTTACCTTGTAGTTATTACTCGCCATGAGTCAATGTTGTTAAAATAAGCATATGTCTCCTTGCAACTCCCAGGTCCTAATCCAACCATTGGCTATTATTGCATTAAATCTTTTCATGGGACAACACTGAAGATATGACAGTTCGATACAATGTAAAGTAGTCAGTGAAGATCTTGTATAACTGTAAATTTGGTGTGTCCTCAAAATAACTCAACACACAGTCATCAATGTCTAAACCACTAGCAACAAAAGTGAGTACAAAAGTGAGTAAAAGGGAAAATGAACTAATTGTGCCCAAAGTGTCAATATTTTGTGTGCCAACCATTCTTTTCCATCATTGCCTTAACTCTCTTGTGAATGGAGTTCACTAAAGCTTCTCAGCTTGCAGCCACTGGAATCCTCTTTCACTCCTCTATGACATCATAGAACTGGTGGATGTTAAAGATCTTGCACTCCTTCCATTTGAGGATGCCCCACAGATTCTCAATAGGATATAGGTCTGGAGACATACTTGGCCAGTCCAGCAAATTTATTTTCTCTAGCAAGGCAGTGGTCATCTTGAAGATGTGTTTGTGGTCATTATCATGTTGGATTACTGCCCTGCATCCTACAAGGGAGGAGATAATTCTCTGCTTCAGTATGTCACAGTACATTCATGGTTTCCTCAATGAACTGTTTCTCCCTACAGCCGAGAGCACTCATCCAGCCCTAAACCATGACACTCTCACTACCATGCTTAACTGTAGGCAAGACACACTTGTCTTTGTACTCATCACCTGGTTGCCACCACACATGCTTGACACCATCTAAACCATGTAACTTTATATTGTTTTCATCAGACCACAGGAAATGGTTCCAGCAATCCATGTCTTTAGTCTGCTTGTCTTCAGCAAACTGTTTGCAGGGTTTCTTGTGCAAAATCATTATTAGAGGCCTCTGGGATGACAGCCATGCAGACCAATTTGATGCCAGGTGTGGTGTTTGGTCTGAGCACTGACAGGGTGATCACCCACCCCTTTATCCTCTGAAGCAATGCTGGCTTCATTCATCTCTGGATATAAGGCTGAGCATGTGCACTGAAGTTCTTTGGTCGATCATGGCAAAGCTTGTTTTGAGTGGAACCTGTCTTGTTAAAACACTGCATGGTCATGTCCACCATGGTGCAGCTCAGTTTCAGGGTTTTGGTAGTCTTCTTATAGCCTAGACTATCTTTATATGAAGCAACAAATCTGTTTTTCAGATCCTTTTGTTTGATAGTGTGAGAGTGATAATACCAAATTTAACACACCTGCTCTCCATTCACTCCTAAGACTTTGTAACACTAACGAGTCTCCTGAATACCATTTGTCCATTCCACTTATGGGTTTACTCACTTTTGTTGTCAGCAGTTTAGACATTGATGGCTGTGTGTTGAGTTATTTTGAGGGCACACCAAATTTACACTGTTATACAAGCTGTATACTGATTACTTTATATTGTATCATATATTCAGTGTTGTCCCATGAAAAGAATAATACAATATTTACAAAAATACTATTAACTTAAATGCCTTTCTAATAATTTAGTCCTAGATTATATGTGTGTCTGACATGAAGAAATATTTTTAGTACTACTTTGAACAGTGACTGATAACGGTGTTTATAGTACATGCCACTGTGTAGGATATATGGGTGCTATAAAAGCAAGGAATAATATACTTGTGATCAATGAATGTCTTCTGTGCTCTAAAGTGGATCTGTTATCATACTGATCTGATGTAATAAAGGTTTGCCTAAAACTTCCTCTAGAAGGCCAAGCTAGCTGGAGAGTTATTTAAGAACAGAGTAAAGCCTTCATTGCAGGTATGTCCATCATAAAGCTTACACACTGAGAAGACACAGATTTCGGTTTAATGCTCTAACCCTTTCACAAATATTTACCTAAAATCATATCTTACTATACGGGCAGATATTACAGAGTAAACATTTTTTGAACATTGTAAGGATTGTACTGTTTGTACTTAGTTTTTTGGGATCTAGATTTAGGCTGATTATCAATGGGCCTCATTTATCAAAACTGTCTAACAGTAAGACTGTCTTTGTTGCCAATAGCAACCAAACAGAGCTCCCATTTCATTTCATGGAGTGCTCTGAAAAAATGAAAGGCGTGCTGTGATTGGTTGATATGGGCAACAAAGAAAGTCTTAGACCTAGACAGTTTTCATATATGAAGCCCTAGGTATCACTTATAAATATGACAAGAATGAACTCATTCATTAAAACATTAAAGAAACCCTAATATTATTCATTATTTGTTGGTATTATGGTTACAGCAAATAAAATGTAATTCATTACACAATGAAATTAATAAAGCTATCCAATATACTTTGTGTGTCATTTCCGCACAGTTGTAAAAAAAATATATATCAGAGCTCTCCTTGGCAACAAGTGGGCATCACTGTGCCTAGCAAGTAAACACTAAAATGGTAAAGAATTAAAGGGGTGTTTCAAAACTTTAAGAAGCTTAGGATGATATAAAACAGAAGAAAAAAAAATCTTTTACACCCACTTGTTCCAGCACCGTGACCGGTCAAGGTGATCCTAGTCCATGATGTCACCATTCATTCTTCATATGACCATGCATCTGCAATGTGACATAAAGATTGAATGGTGACATCATCAGCTGGAATCACCATGACCAGCCACAGTGTGGAATGAGTGAATTCAAAAAATATGTTTGTTTTTTTTCTATTTCCTGTCATTTCCAAATTACTAATGAGTAGTGTTGATTGAACTGTTCTAGAAAAGTTAAGTTCTAGTAGAACTTCTCGAATATTTATAACTTGAACCGAACCAAACATTTAACTGTTCGTTCGAGTAAAGTCCTAATTCTAGTTCGACACGCCATTTTGCATTTTCATTCTCAGCCACTCTCTGCACTTTTGGTGGCCATCCAATCACCTTTCTGCACTTTTGGTGGCAATCCAATCAGTGCAGAGCCCAGAGTATTGTCAAAAGCGTCATACCTCATCGCTGAGGTGTAGTGCTCTCATTGGCTGCTAAAATCGAATGACTATGTTTGTATATATATATATATATATATATATAAATAATATATATATATATATATATATATATATATAGTATATATATATATATATATATATATATATATATTTCACTGTATTGCCTTGTGAATGCCATTTCCAGCTCACTCTCTGTACTGTACAGACTACTCTTAGCATTTTCCTCTCCATAGACATCAATAGTTAGGGAATTTGGTATTGGTGGCTGCATCTTTCCCATACCCAGAAGCTGTTATTTGGTGACATTTGCAGGCTCACATAATGCCTAACTCTCATATACATCGATATATATAATACAGAGTGCTTGGATTTGCTAAATCATACTCAGTGCCCAATATTTCAGTTTTTGCAGTTTTGGGGGTTTAGTAATTGCATAACACACCTTCTCCAAATCTCCTATGTGTCAAAGGGGCTTTTGGCCCCCTCAGGATGCAGGGCCCCATAGCAGCTGCTACCGCTGCACCTCCTATAGCTACGCCCCTGCTTGCAAGCTGTCCTCATCTTTCAGTTAGCCATTGAAAGGAATTAAGTATTTTAGCCTCTCGATTTTTTTCTGTCACTCTTAAAGCCAAATTGTCTTCACTAAATTCTTCCACTTATCCAGTTTACTGTTATGGATGGTAATTACAGCTTCTCCCTACCTGTATATGTATAAAAATTAACCAAAACATCTTCTCCCATTGACTTTAATGGGGTTTGAAGTTCGAGTTCGAATAGAACTTCGAACCGAACTCACAAAAGTTCGGGGTTCTAATCGAACTAGAATTTTTTACTGTTCGCTCAACACTATTAATGAGCTTTCTGAGTTTTGGAAATTCAAAGTATAACATTAAACAATGAACTAGTTTTATTTTCCGGAATACTAAATGCTAGAGACATTACCTCTAAAAAAAGGAACTTTTATTTTATAGGTAGAAACTTAAAACAATAGTCAAACCTTTGTCTAAAATAAAAATTTAGATAAGCATTCTACCTTTACACTGCATTCTACTTTTCCCTGATTTGTTCTGCTCCTCTAGTTGAATGTTATGACCTTAGAGAGACAGAACCTTCCCAGTGTGTAAGTATACACTGAAAAGACTCCTTTCGATCCACCATCAGATCTACACTGAGAAGCAAAAGGGTAACAAGGTTTTGAACTGGTGACTTTCAGGCTCCAGATCTCACCATCCACTACATCTTTCAACATGAGACTACCATCATCTTATAGACAATCATCTTGGCTATCTCATATATAACTTTGACCTGCAACTGTTTAGCATATGCTTAGTTCTGCAGATTCTTGTCATTTAACTGCATTGTTACTGTTTTTCTTCTGGTGGTGAAACAATCTTTTTCTTCTTGTATATTACAAATTACAAACCTTTTCTCACATTTCCTATTAGCTTAGTGTGTTTTTATGTTGATTTTCAAGCAAAAGGTCTTGGCCAATAAAATTGCCATATTGCATTATGTGAGGTTATAACAGCTGGAAGAATATGTCCATCCATCCATTCAAAAACCAAGAGGTGCATGTCCAGACAAAATGTTGGCATCAACAAGTCAGCTCATCCCAAGGTCTATCAGATCTGGCCTAAACCTGGAGGTGGCTCATATTTTTCATAATAGTGAGATCACAGATGTCCATGCAAGTAACGTGCATTACACAAGTCTGGAATGGTGGCCTGAAAAAAGGAGAAGAAGCCTGGACTTCAATACTGTCATAAGAAGCGCCAGCTCAAGTTTGCAAGAAATCTGGAAATGGGTGATTTGAAGCGATAAGACAAAAGTCAATAGACTGATGGATGGGCACTGATGGATGCAAATGGGTCTGGAAGAAACAAGGGAAAAATGTTACTTGGATACTTTTCCATGATCGATGGTTTTCTTAATGTTGAGCTATATGTGAGTGTCCTACAAGATGACTAACTTCATATGCTTGAGTACTATGGATATGAAGAGGAGAATATATTGTTCAAGCAGGACAACGACCCGAAGCATACGTCGAGATTGGCAAAAAATGGTTCAATGACATTGAAGTAAAATTGCTGGATTGACTTCTACAATCTCCAAAAATCAACCCAATTGAACACTTGTGAACAGAGTTGAAGAAAAAGCTTTATTCATACCCTAGTGCAGTGTTCCCCAACTCCAGTCCTCAAGGCACACCAACAGGTCATGTTTTCAGGATCTCCCACAGAGTGCACTGACCATGATTATATCACCTGTGCAGAATGCACTTACAATAAGCACTTCACCTGTGCACTGCTAAGGACAGCCAGAAACCATGACCTGTTGGTGTGCCTTGAGGACTAGGGTTGGGAACCTCTGCCCTAGTGAATAGACCAGTATGCACCAACATTGGAAATATGTAGGAGAGACCTGGGATCAGATTTCTGTTGGCACATGCTTGAATCTAATCAAGAGCATGCCCAGAAGGAGTCAGTCATTTTTGAAAGCCAAAATTGGATTTACAAAGTACTTTCAAAATAATAAAACTTACCATTTAAATTTCTAGGAGCAAAACAGTAACAGTGCAGGTACATGACAAAAATCTACATAACTAAGCATATGGTAAATAGTTGCAAGTCATACTGATGTATGTAAAAAGTTCAAAACATTGTTACCATTTTGCTTGTCAGTGTATAGTATGTATAAGAAGATTCACCCCATGCTATAGGCCAGGAGTCTTAAACATACGGCCTGCGAGCAGCATGATGCCACTGAGTCTAACATCTTTACTGGAAATTCTGAAATATCCACAGGACAACAGAGAGACCTTATAACTAGAGATGGGCGAATTGATTCTAACGAAGTGGAATTCGTTTAGAATTTCAGGAAAACTTCGGTTCGGAACGAAGTCGAAGTTTGGGGTACTTCGGGTGAACGAAGTGTGCTTTTGATTGATAAAATGGGTGCGAGCACATGGCGCTACATGGGGCAAAGCACTCTGGGAGGAAGAAGGGGATAAACCTGCATGGGCATGTGCAGAGATGAAGCCAATCAGAGACCGACGGATTTTGTGATGTCACCGCACTATATAAGTCCCGGGCGCGACGGGAGGGAGCTACACTCCTATCACTGTGCTCATCAGGAAGGTGCTGCTGCGGCTGATAGCTCTTATGGGAAAAATTGATTTTTAATGCGATTTTTTGTGGGGGGGTTCCCCGCTTGTAT
>JAODAL010044035.1:0-33269 GCA_025379985.1 Phyllomedusa bahiana
GTTTTTGGAAAGGGCCCTTTTTTTGCTCAGTTCTTCTTCCCTGAATCAGAGAGGATAGACTGGTGTCCAAAAAGACTGGATATGTGGGCTTATTTGAGTAGATTTGGACTGGCTTCAGAGGAGCTCACAGGAGATGTGTCTAGCTACAGTGCCATCCAGGCCACGCCCCAGTGTACACCCCAGGCCACGCCCTCTCAGGATATTCCTAATTATATGCTGTGGGTGATAGGACGTAGCATGAGGAGTCGAATTCCTAGCCATATCTTTCCTATATGGTGAAATTTTTATATTGCCGTGGGTGCCCCCACTTAACTTCATGTCCAAGAAATTAACACACTGGGAATGCCATTCAAATTGAAATCTCAAATTCATGTAATTTTCATTTATATAAATACTAAAATCAGAGGTCTATCGGATGACTAACAAGCTTATTCGCAAAAGTTTCTGAAATAGCGCCTATAGAAACACCCTCATCCAAAAGTTCAAATTATTGTTGTGTGTAGAACATTTTGAACTTATAGCCATCCAATGTTTTTTTTATTTTATTATTATTATTATTTATATAAAAAATCTTCTTTAATTCATTATATAATTTTAAATGTTGAACTATTATTGAATACAAAGCAATGGAGAGAAAAATATAGCTTCCTCCAATTATCTGCTTAACTGCGATTCTTCTGCTTATTTTAAGGTTGATGAATTCATTATGTATTTACTGAGTCACTGATTTAATAAAATACCAGATTATTTTATTTTACTCCCCCTAATATTGCTATGTCTTTGAGAATGATTCTTCAGGCCCTGACTAATCAGTTCAGACATCGTTAGTTACATTTTATCTATTTTTTTTACTTTGAAATTTATTAACAATAATTCTGCATGGACTTATTTGATTGTTGTGTCACATATAATCACTGTCTATAAAACAATGAGCTATATTATTAATTGGTGATTGTCACGGATCGCGCCGCGGCCCGTGCCTTGGACCGCGGTCGTGTCCGTGCCCCTGTGTCTGGGCCCGCTGGGGCTCCCTGTGCGGGGCTTACAGCGGCAATGTCAGTTTGCTCTACACCTGCTTCTGCTCAGCGTTTCTCACCGGGTCCTGCTTCCACGCGTGTCCGTCCTCTGTGGCTTCCCCAGCGTGTGTGTGCACCCCATAGCGGACATTTATACACACAGTGCACCTGCTTCCTGCCCATGACCTGTGACCCTTTCCTTCATAAGGAACTTCCTCCCTGGACTCGGGGTCAGTTTGTTGATGTTCTTCCATAGAGCTAGGCCTCTGCTGCTAAGCTGCTGCCTTGTTAACCCCCTGGTTTCCAGAGTGTCTGCTAAGCTTCTGTCTAAACGTCTGCATTACTCGGCGCTGTCCAGCGCACCTTATACCTGCTGAACTCCTGTCGCTGCACCAGTCAGCTATTCCTGCTGTGTATCTGTTATCAACCTGGGACTGTGCTTCCATTAATCAGCTACTGCATCCATTTATCCGTCACCTGTGTCCTGCACTTCGGCTACCCGCCGCGAGTACTGCCATCTCTGCCCGCAGTGGGCCCTGAGGATCTCCTGTACCAGGGCGTTACTGGCTATGCGGCCAGTAAACGTGACAGTACGAACTGAACCAGACTAATGGATCCCGCCGGAGTGACTCTACCTGACCTGGTAGCTGTAATTAACCGTCATGGCACGCACCTGGAGCAACTCTTCTAGAAGCTACAGACAGTTACCGCACGTCTGGATGAAGTTGTGTCTGCACGGGTACCTATGCCAGCTCTGCTACCTGTAGTATCTCCGCCTCCTGCTGCCATGTCCAGTCCCAGCCTGCACCTGCCTCTGCCTGCCCGTTACGACGGAGACCCTCTTACATGTCGCGGATTCATCAACCAGTGTACCATACACTTCGAGGTCCTGGCACACCAGTTTCCATCCGATAGAGCAAAGGTGGCGTTTATCATCATCCTGCTCTCAGGTCAAGCCTTGGCCTGGGCCTCACCCCTCTGGGAGAGAGGGGATCCGCTGACAGGGGACATCCAAGAATTTCTGGTCGCCTTCCGGAAAATTTTTGAACAACTTGGGCGCAATACCTCCGCGGCATCTGCTCTGCTACGTTCCTGCCAAGGCGAATCCACTGTGGGCCAGTATGCCATCCGGTTTCGTACCCTGGCTTCAGAACTCGCGTGCAACAACGAGGCCCTGGTTGCAGCCTTCTGGGGGGGGCCTCGCTGGGCGCATCAAGGATGAACTGGCTGGTCGTGACCTACCAAGTAACTTGGATGACCTTATTGCTCTAGCTACGAAAATTGACATACGTTTTCTGAAAGAGAGCTAGAGCTTCGCCAGCAGTCATCGCCCGTCCGTCCTCACAAGCCTTCGCCTTGCCGTGTACCTGCACCCCCTAGTCTATCTCACCAGGCTCCTGCGTTCCCACAAGATGTTCCTATGGAGGTGAATCGCGTCCATCTAAGCCTGGAGGAACGCACTCGCCGGCGCAGTCTGAACCTGTGTCTATACTGTGGCAGTCCCAAGCACTATCTGAAGAACTGCCCAGTCCATTATGGGGGTACTTGGTTAGCCTGGAGGGGAGGGCTTAAGGGGGGGAGTACTGTCACGGATCGCGCCGCGGCCCGTGCCTTGGACCGCGGTCATGTCCGTGCCCCTGTGTCTGGGCCCGCTGGGGCTCCCTGTGGGGGGCTTACAGCGGCAGTGTCAGTTTGCTCTACACCTGCTTCTGCTTAGCGTTACTCACCGGGTCCTGCTTCCATGCGTGTCCGTCCTCTGTGGCTTCCCCAGCGTGTGTGTGCACCCCATAGGGCGCGCGCGCGCCAACCTGCGGACATTTATACACACGGTGCTCCTGCTTCCTTCCCGTGACCTGTGACCCTTTCCTTCATAAGGAACTTCCTCCCTGAACTCGGGGTCAGTTCGTTGATGTTCTTCCATAGAGCTAGACCTCTGCTGCTAAGCTGCTGCCTTGTTAACCCCCTGGTTTCCAGAGTGTCTGCTAAGCTTCTGTCTAAACGTCTGCATTACTCGGCGCTGTCCAGCGCACCTTATACCTGCTGAACTCCTGTCGCGGCACCAGTCAGCTATTACAGCTAATTATCTGTTATCAACCAGGGCCAGTGCTTCCAATAAAAAGCAAAAGCATCCGTTTATCCATCACCTGTGTCCTTCACTTCGGCTAGAGATGGCGAGTACTGCCATCTCTGCCCACGGTGGGCCCTGAGGATCTCCTGTACCAGGGCGTTACTGGCTTTGCGGCCAGAAAACGTGACAGTGATGTTATTGAAAAAGCTAACACTTTATTAGTTAGTACGCTAGAGATAAATAACTATGGATCCCACCACTGATATAATAGCTAGAAAAAAGCTACATTCTTTTTAGCTCTATTCTCTACATGGTGAACTCTGCATATGACAAAAAACATGTCCTCAGTTCTGTTAGTTGTTGCTTATGATAGATGAAACTCAGAGGTTGTCTTTGGGAACTTTTTTTTCATTAGGTGTTAGCTGCCATTACACATGTGTCTGATCAGGTCCCTGACCACTGAACCAACAAGTTGCAATGTCATTATAGTACACATTTAAAAGTAGTTACACCCCTAGAGGACACCCTGATATAACATTTTGCTACACCCTAAACAATCTCATATAGCAGTCAAAAGAAAATTATTTTTCTGGCTCACTATTTGTACATCCAAGTTTCTTAGACAATATGTACTGTAGTACTGTAGTTGATCACATAGTCAAAAATAAAGCAGACAAGAAGAAATAATATGTTTCAATGCATATTTTCAATTAATAACACAAAATAATTTATGTGTCTTCATAGCTTTGCTCAATCGCTAGTTAGATAGATAGATAGATTTCAGTGCTGATTCTGGAGTGGATTCAGAGCCCAATTTGCTTTAAAATCAGCATCCAATCTGACGTTAAACCCAATTTTACCCGCTTATTTTCGATGCATATTGTAAATGTATTACATGCCAGACATTATAGGGGACATGTATGAACACGGATGCGGCAGAAGTCTGGCGTAATTTCAGCCCGACATCAGACGCAACCCTGTTCGCATTACTAAAATGCTTTCCATACGCCAGTATCAGGCAGCAAGCGGCACTTTGTAATGTACATGAGATCGGGGGCATGCTGCAAGCGGGGCACACTAGAACCATACGAAGCTACAGATTTATAGCTTCAGTACGGCAAATCTAGGTAAATCTAGGCACATTACTGCTGGAACAGGTAAACCACTTTCAAAGTGGTTTATCTGAGCCAGAAATGTCATCCTATCGCTAGAATGCGCCTGATTTCTGACCCGCTGTAGAGCGGGTTCATAAATCAGGCGTATTCTATGCTATTGTCATGTGCATAAATTTGGCATTTAAACGTCAAATTTCATACATGTGGCCCTCTGGATATATGAGGAAGAAAATCAGAAAATCTTATTCAGATATTCAGCATTGAATGCTGAATTTTAATTAGGATAGATATATAGATAGGCAGATCAGAGCAGATAACACGGAAAGCTATGATATCACGGTCAAGTTGTGTTCTGCTACATCTGTACTAGTGAAAAATAAGAAGCACTCCCTGAAATCAGGGAGCCAGCAAATATAAGACCTAAGTCACAGGTCAATGCTTAAATAAATGAAAAAAACTTGCAGCACTCACAAAAGTTTGAAAAAAAGTGAAAAAGTGGAGCTTTATTCCATATTGACAGGCAACATTTCAGCTCCTAACAGAGTATTTTTCTAGCTAGATAAATAGATAGATAGATAGATAGATAGACAGATAGATAGAGAGATAGATAGATAGATAGATAGATAGATAGATAGATAGATACAATAAAGAAAAGTCCACAGCACTCCTCAAGAAGTTGAAGCAAAAGAGTAGTTTATTCCTCCATGCTAAACAAGCGACGTTTCAGCCCCCTCACAGAGCCTTTGTCAACCCTTTGTCTAGATAGATAGATAGGTAAATAGATAGATAGATTATATCACAAAAGTGAGTACTACCCTCACATTTTTGTAAATATTGTATTATATCTTTGTATGAGACAACACTGAAGATATGACACTTTGATGCAATGTAAAGAAGTAAGGTCAAAGATTCAATAACAGTGTAAAATTGGCGTGCCCACAAAATAACTCAGCACACAGCCATCTATGTCTAAACCACTGGCAGCAAAAGTGAGTACACCCCTAAGTAATGGACAAATTGTGCCCAAAGTGTCAATATTTTGTGTGGCCACAATTATTTTCCAGCACTGTCTTAACTCTTGGGAATTTACAGGTTGCAGCCACTGGAGTCCTCTTCCGCTCCTTCATGACAACATCACACAGTTTGTGGATGTTAGAGACATTGCACTCCTTCACCTTAGCACAACAGGCTGAACTAGATGGACGACTTGTCTTTTTTTAGCCTTACAAACTATGAAACTATGAAACTATGAAACCTTCCATTTCAGGATTCCCCACAGATTCACAATAAGGTTTAGGTCTGGAGACATGCTTGGCCAATCCAGCATGTTTACCCTCATTTTCTTTAGCAAGGCAGTAGTCATCTTGGAGGTGTGTCATTATCATGCTGGAATATTGCCTTGCAGCCCAGTTTCCGAAGAGAGGGGATCAAACTCTGCTTCAGTATGTACAAGTACATGTTGGCATTCAAGGTTCCCTCAATAAACTGTAGCTCCCCACAGCCAGCAGCTCTCATGCAGCCCCAAACCATGACTCTCCCACCACCATGCTTAACTGTAGGCAAGACACACTTGTCATTCTACTCCTCTCCTGGTTGCTGTCACACACACTTGACACCATGTGAACCAAATAAGTTTATCTATGTCTCAACAGACCACAGGTTCCAGTAGTTATTATTATTATTATTTATTTTAGAGCGCCCTTGGTTCCAGGGCACTGTACATTCGAGTTTCATACATAACATTGGTCAAACAAGTACAAAAGTGACAAAGTAAAAACTATCAGCTGGGAGATAGGTCCATGCCCGTGAGGGCTTACAATCTACAAGGAAGGTGGGAAGAGACAGAAGGTGATGGGCGGAGATGTTTGTGGAAGGTGTAGTGACAGCAAGGTTATTGTTGGTTATAGGCAATCCTTAAGAGATGAGTTTACAGGTTTCTTATGAGGCTGGTGAGAGTTAGGGATATTCTTAGGTGTTGGGTCATTGAGTTCCAGGCATTGGGGGAGGCATGAGAGAATTCTTGAAGACAGTAATCTGAGAAATCAGGGATGTTGCTAGGCAGATTTATCTGGGCCCATGTGCCAGATAATATGCCTGCTGCCCTGAATCAGTTGCTTCTCGGCACCTTACTAGTAGTGCCGCATTTCTGGCACTATGATGTGGTGACTACTGGTGACTGAAACTCTGCAGCTGAGGCTTCTTTTTGGGAGAGGGCAGGTTCACAGAGCAATCAGTGGGATGGTAGGAATACGGGCAGTTCTTTTTTCTTCATCGGTCGCTATCTATACAATAGATAACAGTCGATGATACTAATTCAGGGGCCATGCTTACATTGGCAAGGGTTAGGTCTCAACCCCTACTGCAGGGCAAGCAGACGACAGCTACAGACTTTAGACAGAGAACAGCTGACCTCTCCTCCTGTCACCCTGTGTAGAAGGAGTTTGGCAAGGTAAGGAACTAGGTGGAGCGAAGGACGCGCCAGTAAGGATGAGGAGGGGAGAAGCAAGGAACTATGATATTCTAATGTGGGTGGAGCCAGGAACAATAAGAAATGAAACAGGGTAGGAGTTGGCAAATTTGGGGCAAAAACAGGTAGGGCCAAGTGGCAGTGTGAAAAATTGAGAGACAGGAAAAATAGTAAGCGAGGAAATGAGCCTTTAAAGGAGAAGAGGCATTGGAGGGAGCAAAAATAAGGTCTCAAGGCTGCAAGTGACTTGAAGTCTGTATTGGCAGCTTAAAAGCAAAACCAGCCACCAGATAAGTTGAGACCACACACAAAGGCCATCTTTCCCTTCAAGGGACCCTGTCACCTGATTCATACTGCCTGAATTAAATGCAATGTGAAATAGCTGCAGGTTTTCCCAATCCCAGCTTCTTCTTGCAGCCTACGACTAAGGGATATGTGAAACCTGAAACGCGTCAGCATCTGCAGCTACCAAGTTTGGCTTTGATGTCTCCACTTGCTTTTAACAATAAAGGCGCACCATTTGTATTTCTATTGGAGTTGCTGGCCATCCTTCTACTTGGTGCTTTGTCAGGACTGTTGCTTTCCAGAGTGCAGCCGTGCAGCCCGAATCATAACAGGAGTGGTGAGCTGGCTTGAGTGCCTTTTTTGCTTGTACTGTTGGCAATGACTGCCGGAAGACTTTAACTGATAGACATCACCAGACACTTTGTTTCTTCCTTTTTAATGCTCTACCAGACCTTTATTGCAGTGGTTTTCAGTTGCTGTTTGTTTGTGGAATGCTGCTCAATTGAGTTGAGATCAGATGACTGACGGCCGTTCAAGAATATTCCACTTCTTTTCTTAAATAAACTCCTGTGTTGCTTTGGCCATATATTTAGGGTCATTGTCCATCTGTATTATGAAACGCCGACCAATCAATTTGGCTGCATTTGCCTGAGTTTGAGCACACAGTATGTCTCTGAGTACGTCAGAATTAATCTGGCTGCTTCTGTCCTGTGTCACATCATCAAAACAAACTAGTGACCCAATGCCACTGGCAGCCATGTATGCCCAAGCCATCACACTGGGTTTTACAGAGGATGTGGTAAGCTTTGGATTAGGAGTAGTGTTGAGCGATTATTATCGACAAAGTTGAAATCGGCACAGTTTTTATTGTGATCGGATTTTTTAGATCATGCGATAATTTAGGTTAAAATCTGTGCATCATCTATTAAGATCGTGCCTTTTTTCGGCGCTTCCTGTAATTTTGGCGGCCAGCAAATCAGATTACAGAATAGAGCAGGGTGAGATGTGTGTGCGACGTCATGACTGGGATGTGTATGGTTGCGATTGGCTGGAAAAATCACATGACCTCGTTTTACATAGAACAGCGTTTCCTGTTCAGCCTCAGTGTCTCTCAGCGTCTCAGAGCAGAAGGACGTGCACTCTGCTTGTGTCCAAACAGCTCAGCGAAATTATTATATTTCTTCACAGAGAAACCTCTACTATTAGCTGTGATCCTTATAATTTAGTTAGATTAGAGATTGGAAGATTTTACAGTATATAGTTAGGTAGAGAATTTTAAAGGAGCATCTACTGCTGTAAAGTCAGGTGAATTGATAGGTGCCAAAAAATACCTTTTATTATCCAAATACATTACAGATACGTGTTTTTTGCACTTTTGCCCAGTCCAGATTTGTTCATAGAGCCACCTTGCAGTTAAATTTGAATCCAGCAATTGTGTAGTTACCACAGGTGAATTGATAGGTGCCAAAAAATACTTTTATTATTCCGAATAAACTTTCAGAAACGTGTTTCTTTCACTTTTGGCGCAGGCCAGCTTTGTTGACTTGATTAGACTCTACTTTGCAGTATATTTTAATCCAGCAATTGTTTTTTGATTTGATTGATTTGAGAATAGCTGCTGATCTTGCCGTTTTTTCTTTTATAGAGATTTTCCAAAACTCTTACATACCTTCTCCAAATTCTGTCTATTTCCTGAACAATGGGAGCGAATTCAGGTGGTAAGCAAGCAAAGAGGGGGGTAGGTCAGGACAGTAGAGGTACGAGAGGAAGGTTGCTCCCTTCCAGTGCTGGCCGACAAACACGCATGCCAGCGGATCATCAGTTGCAGGACCCGTCAAGGCTGTCATCGCTGGGTTCAGGGCCATGTCTGAATTCAGTAACGAACCAGCGTCGCCTATCTGGGTCCTTCAGTGGTTAATGCAACCTGCATCCAGCAGTCTTACCCTCCTCGTCCTCCCAGGTCACGGCACAACATGTCGTGCATCAGCTATCACCAGCATCCGTCCAACATGAAGCAGCCCAAATGTCAAACTCGTGTACCCCGCACTGTGGATAATCCATTTTCTGAAGACTCCTTTGTTGACAAAAATGCGGTTGGGGTTCAGAAGGCATTTAAAAGATCAAGAGGCCAAAGAGGAATGATTTTCTCTGCTCTGATACCATTTACTGATGCCATCAGGAGGAGGAGAAGGAAGCCGGTCAATTGGCAAAAAATCACAGGCAGTTGGCAAAACGCTTGCAGTTCCCTCTTGCTTGTAAGCCACGCTCCGGAGCCGCGGACGGGCTGTGTAGGAGCTTCGACGTGGGGTCTGTGTCGATAGCAGTGATGAGGGGGGATTTGGACTCGAGTAGGAGGGTTGTGGCGTTCTGGAAGTTTCCCTAACGTTGGTTGGTTTACTTTAATTTCAGCACGGAATCTTAGTACTGGAGTAGTGTATGCCGAGTCGTCGACGCGCTTCATCAGGCGTATTGGGTGTCAGTTATCTGGGGGTCCCGCCACAAAAAGGGAGAAGGCGGTCGCAGAAGTCCGCTGATAATGATTCGCCAGCCAACGGTCAGCGCAAAACCGCTCCTCGATTATCGCCGTCAAAAAAGGTCAATGGGACCTCTCAAGCCTAGGCCTTCTTTTGACCAAGCCTCTGATTCACCAGCGATGTCATTATGCCGCCTTTGCCGTAAACGCTTAAGTAGAGGCACAGAACCTTAAGGTGGTTCAACCAGCACCAAATCAATGTCTAGGTCAATGCAAGCGAATGAATGAGTTGAAATGGAGGCACACTTGGCGAAAAAGGCCCAGACCGGCACGCCCGGGCCTCCAACCACTGTCACACCCTCTGTCTCCGCCCTCCTCCGCCACCACCAAGCATTCCTCACGCTGCCCATGTCTCTAGAGTCATGATCAAGGATCAGCCTCCGATTCAGCCTCCACCGTCGCCGGAGTACCACCAGCACCACCAGGAGACCTTCCTACCCCTTCTCCTGCCGCCAGCTTGATGACCTGAACGCCGTACATCGGCCCAGCTAGCAGCCAGCCTTCCTGTCTTCCCAGGTTTCGGCGAGCAGAAAGAAACACTTTAACCAAAACCAACCCAAAGCCAAAAGCTGAATTCGGCATTTCCAGGGCTTTTGGCCTTGGAATGTGCCTTTCCGTCAGGGGTGGAACACAGATTGGGTTTCGCCCACGTCCATGGCCCTCGCCTGACCCCCAATACCAGATGCCGAGCAGGCATTTCTTTGACAGAAAAGCGGCCCTTGCCCTGGCCAATGCCACGTGTCATCTAAAAATTTCAGGCGCGTTGTCTGCATCTGTGTCCGGAAAAGTCCATCTCACCTCCGACAAATGGGACTAGTAATGCACGGCCAAGGCCGTATTTCTGTGGACAGTCACTGGGTGAGCTGGAGTGGATGTTCTCTGGCGGGTTGACGGTGGCTCTCAGGCTCGGCGCACGCTCTTCAAAACCGCGGCGATGGTGCAGGGTTCTTTCCCCCAAGGCTTCCTCTCCGGTGGCATCACGTGCCCAGGAGCACCCAGGCCGGATTGTTGAAATTAATCTGCCTTGGAGACCGTTCCACACAAGGTCAGGAGCTGTGGACCGGCTCTCCGCAAACAGAGACCGAGCGCTGGCTGGGTGACATGATTGTGCTAGCAAAGATGGTGTCGCGATAACGGGCGAAATCTGCACTGGCCACCCTTAAGATCGGTAGGCTGGGGAGCACATTCCCTTCCTCGGCACATGTACATGAACCTTGTCGTCCAGAAATTTTAAAGAGCTACCCGGGTCTGGACTGGCATGCTGAAGAAGGCTCGAGGTTCTCGAGTTCGCACTTCCGCCGTTCGCACACTGCTTCGTCCCGCCTGGGCGCGTTGACAGCGTCTGCTCGGCCCTCCACGTCAACCGTCTCATTGTTGACGTAACGGACATCACGCTGGAATTCCACCCTCCACATGTCCAGCGATTGTGGCAGCAGCGCAATGCCATTACGCAGTACGATGTGGACACATGGCCCTGACAAGGCAGCGGTGCGGAACTCGGGGTGGTGAACCACCGAGAGTAGGAGGCAGGTGGGAAAGAGCTCTGCACCATCCGTGCCACGTTTTGAAGAGCCCACCAAAATGGTCAGTAGCGGACAATGCCCTTGTCAGCATGAGCATTGTGGTGATCTTAGTTCTCGAACGATCGTTGGACACTCATGAACAAAACAGGTCCCGCCAGCGACGGACGGAGGAGCGGACAACAAGCATGCGGATACGGAGCCTTTCTCTTCGTCAAATCCCACAACGCCCCGACGTTTCACATTTATTCGGTCTTCATTAGGCAGTGCGTTCGGGTGTCCAGGAGCTAGTGCAAGGTGGCGCCATCAGCTCTCAGGGTGGCATTATCTCAGGCAAGTCAGGGTGTGTTGAAGCTGTGTCCGGTGGCACTCGGAGGAGGGAGGAGGTTATTCCTAGAACTCCGCGATGTTACCGAGTCCCTGCCTTGGAAGAGGTTGGCGCGAATTTGAGGCAGAGGAGGAAGATGAGGAAGATCAGTTTGCTAGTGCCCCTCGACCCAGAGGCTTGGAGAAAATCAAGGCATCCTCTCTCACATGAGTGCTTGGATGCCTCCATTTCCTCCAAACATGATCCTCGCATTACTGCCATCAAACCTTGAACAACAGTTTGCCTGGGTGGACACCCTCCTGGATCCCCCGGTACAAAACAAAACTCAGCACTTTCCTTCCCACCCACCCAAATAGAGAGCAAAATGCAGGGAAATGGAGACCTTGCTGTGATCCAACGGAGGACATTCTGTTGCGTCTGCTTTCACTTCCACAAATGTCACGGTGGAAACACACATCAGCGACAGTAGACTCAGCAGTACGAGTGCCAAGTAGGCGTAGCGGCAGCAGCAGGCAAGGTGGCGGAAGCCTAATGGGTCGACCTTGGCATCTTTGTTTACCACATCACCCAAACGGCATGCAATGCAGGACACCATCAAACAACTGGAGTATCAGCTTAAGATCATGGTCACGACTATCTGCGTCTCAACACGATGTTTTTGCATGTGTTCCGGACCCAATAGACTTCTGGGTATCCAAAATGGAGAAATGGCCCGAAATGGCTCGCTCACGCCAATTGAGGTGTTGTCCTGCCAGCAGGCCAGCGCTCATATCCTGAGCGGACCTTCAGCACTGCTGGAAGGGGTCATTACAGGATACAAACGGCATCCTGACATTCCACAGATAATGTGGATCGTTTTGACTTTCCATCAGATGAATCAGGCATGGATCTCTGTGATGTTGTGGCCCAATTGCCGTGTCACCGATTAGTTGCCGGTCTACTTCACATTCTTTTCAAACAGAAATGGTCCTCTTGAAAACTTTTTTTTTAAATTATTCATTTCTTACTGCAATTTTTATTCTCTTTTCCTCTTTTATTCTATTTTGCTGTGAGGAGAAATGTAAAAGACAGCAAAGGTTTTCTCAGACCAAACACCGTTTTCAATTTATCACTTTATCTTAAAGAAGTATTCTTACATATGTCAATCGGTTTTGAGGTCAGGTGCTGTTGAGATTCAGCTATATTATGGTCCTTTGGAACAGAAAATGTTTTTTTTGGTTCTAAGTGGTATTTCTCAATCACACATTTTTAATAGTGGCCTGAGAAGTCATATTTATAATTTTTTGGGTTTACTTGTAGGCTGTGTATATAGCAATAATCATGGTCCTTTGGAACAGAAAAGTGGCTTCTAAGTTGGCATTTCTCCCTCACAATTTTTAACAGTGGCCTGAGAAGTCTTATTTATAATTTTTTGGGGCTCATGTATGCTGTGAGATACAGCAATAATCATGGTCCTTTTGAACATGAAATGGTCGGTTCTAAAGGGCTTTCTCCCTCACAATTGTTTTATCAGTGGCTGAGAAGTCATTTTTATAAATTTTTTGGGGCATGCTGCTTTGAAAATGCAGCAATACTAACGGTCCTATTATAAAAAATATTGTTGTTTCTAACAGGACATTTGTTTCTTCACATTGACAAAGTGGGGCTCAAGGGTCTCTGCTTTGAATTTTTCGGCGCGGCACTTTGCTTTTGAAATGCCCCCAGCAATACTACTGGTCCATATTCTAAAAAAATGTTGTTTCTAATAGACATTTGTTCTTCACATTGTCAAAAGTGGCTCATGGGTCATGTTTTTAATTTTTGGGGAGGCATTTTGCTGTGACCATGCAGCTATACTACAGGTCCTATTCTAAAAACAATTGTTGTGTCTAACAAGAACATTTTGTTTTCACAATTGTCAAGTGCGATAAGGGGTCAATGCATTTGAATTTTTGTGTGAATTTTGCTGTGACATTCAGATATACTAAATGTCATATTCTAAAAAATGTCTGTTTCTACACCAGACATTTGTTCTTCCACAATTGTCAGAGTGGCTCAAGGTTGATGGTTGCTAGTCAGAAAGCTGGAATAGGTAGGACACTGTCTAATGGACACTACATACTTGCAAAAATGACTTGTTTTGCAAGATCTTTAACTTAGCTATCAATCCCTGTATTTAGGCACAACCCATTTTAATACAATGAAAAAAAAGAGAAACACAGACTTGGTGGGATTCCATCCTATTTTTAAAAATGTGTTTTCTAGAATCATAAACTACTAAAAACTTGCATGTACAAAATAGCTCGTAAAAAAAATTCCCCTGAATTGTACCAATGGAGGTAAAGGAAAAACTTGACCAGCATGTAGGTTATTCAGAGGACATGGAGTATGGGAGCACGGACAGAGAACAAAGTACAGAGACCATTTCCTCCAGCACGTTGGAGTAAAATGAGAAAAAGAATGCCAAGCAAAAGGGAACCTGGCGTGTAACAGGAAGCGTTAACCTACATTACAGTATTTCCAAGTGGAAGCTCAATGGTCCGACTCATAGGAGGCGGCACAGCGCTACCAGGTCTTCGACTGTTGTACTGAGCGAAGGCTGGAAGTTCTCACAAACTTCGATTCCGCACTGCTGCTTCAGCACGACTGTTTTTGTTGCGGCGGATCAGGGCAATTTTTTAACCTGCGTGTATAAATAAGATGACGGACGCAGCCTGGGCTCTCACCGGACACCCACCTGTAACCTCCTGCCCTGGGTATGCTGAGGCACAGGACAGTTATAGTCAATGAATATTCCAGTTCAACTAAAATGGTGGTTGATAGACTCCTTTTTCTGGCACTTTTTAAACTGTGGGTCAGACAGGTTTAATGGTCATTCTGCGGTACAGGACAGATATAGTTAGTGTCCAGTTCAACTAAAATGGTGATTGAAAGACTCCTTTTTGCGGCACTTTTTAAATCTGGGGGTCATGCAGGTTTGGGGCTCATGCTGCGTTCCAGGACAGGGATATTCAATGTCCAGTTCAAGTAACATGATGGTTCAAATCATACTGCCTTCTGGCACTTTTTAATTTGTGGGTGATGCAGGTTTAAGGGTCATGCTGTGGTACAAGACAGGGATAGTGAATGGTCTGTGACTTTTTTTCTGTGACTTTTATAACCTAAGTGTGTTGCCTAAGATGTAGCACGTATCCATTTGACTGTTGTGGATGTTAATTTCAGCTTCTTCAGCCTTGTTTGGGTGTAATAATGAAGGTGTTGTTGCTCTCCCATAGACTTTAATGGTAATCGCTCATAATCGATGCTCACTATCGAAAAACCTTATCGATAGCGGCCGACTATCGACTATCGCTCGATCTCGATAGCCAACGCAATCGCTCAACACTAGTGGTGACTACAAAATTGCTGTATTCACATTTAAGTGCAAGGTGCCTCAATGAACAAAGCTGTAGTGCGCCAAAGTCAAAAAACACGTATCTGAAATTTATTCGGATAATACAAGGTATTTTTGGCACCTTTCAATTCACCTGTGGTGACTACAAAATTGCAGTATTCACAATTAAGTGCAAGGTGCCTCAATGAACAAAGCTGTAGTGCGCCAAAGTCAAAAAACACGTATCTGTAATGTATTCGGATAATAAAAGGTATTTTTGGCACCTTTCAATTCACCTGTGGTGACTACAAAATTGCTGCATTCACATTTAAGTGCAAGGTGCCTCAATGAACAAAGCTGTAGTGCGCCAAAGTCAAAAAACACGTATCTGTAATGTATTCAGATAATAAAAGGTATTTTTTGGCACCTATCAATTCACCTGTGGTAACTACACAATTGCTGGATTCAAATTTAACTGCAAGGTGGCTCTATCAACAAATCTGGACTGGGCAAAAGTGCAAAAAACACGTATCTGTAATGTAGTCGGATAATAAAAGGTATTTTTGGCACCTTTCAATTCACCTGTGGTGACTACAAAATTGCTGCATTCACATTTAAGTGCAAGGTGCCTCAATGAACAAATCTGGACTGGGCAAAAGTGCAAAAAACACGTATCTGTAATGTATTCGGATAATACAAGTTATTTTTGGCACCTATCAACCTGTGCTGACTACAAAATTGCTGGATTCTAATTTAACTGCAAGGTGGATATATGAACAAAGGTGGAATGGGCAAAATTGAAAATGAACACCTATCTGAAATATATATTGATAATTAAAGTGGAGTTTTGCACCTAACAAAGAGACCTGCAGTTACTAGAAAAGATGTGTATCCTAATATAAGTTCTGGCTGCCCAATATCCAGGAAATATTTCAATAGAAAACTGTTAATAATAAAGCTATTGCAGTGCAATGTCTCCTCTAAGTCTTGGTGAACTTTATCCAGTATTCTTTATAGAGCTTGTATGTGTTCGCCCACGGGGGCCCCCCTCCGCTCCCCCCTGTGACGTTACAGCGGTAGATGCTCCTTTAAAATTCTCTACCTAACTACATAAAATCTTCCAATCTCTAATCTAACTAAATTGTAAGGATCACAGCTAACAGTAGAGCTTTCTCTGTGAAGAAATAGATTAATTTCGCTGAGCTGTTTGGACACAAGCAGAGCGCACGTCCTTCTGCTCTGAGACGCTGAGAGACACTGAGGCTGAACAGGAAACGCTGTTCTATGTAAAACAAGGTCATGTGATTTTTCCAGCCAATCGCAACCATACACATCCAGTCATGACGTCGCACACACATCTCACCCTGCTCTATTCTGTAAGCTGATTTGCTGGCCGCCAAAATGACAGGAAGCGCCGAAAATGGCGCGATCTTAATAGATGATGCACAGATTTTAACCTAAATTATTGCATGATCTAAAAATTTCGATCAACATAAAAACTGTGCCGATTTCAACTTTGTCGATAATAATCGCTCAACACTACACAGGACACAATAATTTTGCAAAACTTTTGGAATGTGTTTAATGAGGCCCCTCTAGAGACATCCAGACATCTGAAGTGGCTTTTTAGTAAGCCAAACACCCTTGATTACTGATCAGCTTCTTTGGTGGGCCACATTGTATCTTGATTGATGGGAATTGAGTGGTTTGCGATAAGGTGTTAACAGCCATGAGGTCAGCTTGTAGCCATTGTCACCTAAAGAGCAAAATTCAAATATTTATATTATCAAAATGATTACTGGTCAATACTGAAATACACAGATCAATAAGACTTCAATACTCATCTAATATGAATCCTGGAGCAATCTTGCCAAGATAAAAAAATTATGTGTGGAACTGGGGAATTTTGCAACCCTTCTGTGATCAGCATCCACTGTCATCTGTATCCACTATCATCTGAACTTTATTAGAGTGGAATGATTTCCTGTTCAGATGCATGTTTTTAGTGGCAGCAGGTGGAAACAACCTTACATGTGTGCAGTCAATGACCCCTATCACATTGGGGAATCCCGCAAGTGCCCTAAATGCTGCCTTTATAGGTTATCGCTTCTCCTGGCTTACTGGAAATGTAATGTACTTTGGGGTCAATTACACCATGTGGTCAATCACCAGGTGGAGAATTATTGAATGTTCCCTTGGTCATTTCAAAGTGAACAGCCACACAGTGCTGATGCCAAATAATAAAGGATGCTGATAAATTTAGTCATTGCTGGAATAGAATGGGAGTTCTGTTTCATGTATCCAAATGTGGTACAGCTTTGAGTATAGCTCATGAATAGCCACCTGATTCAGCTGAAACTGTGACATAGTGTCTGCTTCGGGCAGGTCTCTAAAAATGTAATGGGGGCCAGAAGGTTCGTGGCATTCTGCACCATCTTATCCTCCGCTGTCCACTGGTGTGTTGGTACAACTGCTGGAGCATCAACACGACAGGGACAATGTCCATTTCTGAAAAGAGAAGCAACAGTCAGTTTGTGCCCTCATGTTGAAAATATCAAATACATTTGTTGGAGTGTGTGTACTGTAATGCAGGGGTAGATTCGCTGGACCACCGCACGCGACGATAGTTAATCCACGCCCGGGAGCAGAGTCTAAGTAGCCCCCGGTAGAGATGGGCGAATCGATTCTAACGAAGGGGTATTCGTTTAGAATTTCAGGAAAACTTCGGTTCGTAACGAAATAGAACTTTGGGGTGATTCGCGGGTACGTAGTGTGCTTTTCATCTGATATATGGCTGGAGCACATGGCGTTACATGGGGCAAAGCACTTGGGGAGGATGAAGGGCATACGCCTGCATGGGAATGTGCAGAGATGAAGCCCAATCTGAGACGGCGGGATTCTTGACGTCAACCGCAGATATAAGACCGAGCGGCGCTGGGAGCTCTAATCATCTCTCGTGTACTGACAGGGAAGGTGCTGCTGCGGGTGATGCGCTTTCTGGAAGAAATGTTTTTACACAGTGTTTTTGTGGGGTGTCTCAGCTTGTCTCAGAGACTGTTCTCTGAATGTTCTATTCTGATTTTTGGGGTATTGGATCTGATATCAGTGTGGTCCACTGCAGTGCAGGACATTCAATATCCAAGTGGGAATCTAAGCCAGTTCATGTCTGTATTCATTTAAAGAATCAGCGTTTTTACTATTCAAAATAACCAAATTAATTTTTGGCTTGCTCAATTCTATTGCACAAATTACATACGGGGTTAAGTAAGCGTTGTTTTTGCTGGTGTGCTGACAAAAAATAAACCGTCTTTTTTCAAACGCCCAAATATATATATTTTTTTTGGTTGCTAATTCACAAGCAAAGGTTATATTACAATTTTATCTCTTGTTGTGTGGGCGTAGAAAATACGCCACTGTAACACGCTACAAAGCTACTAGTTTGTGGTGGCTCAATTCTATTGCGCAATTTACATCCAGGGGTTAATTAAGCGTTGTTTTGCAGGTGTGATGACAAAAATAAAGCGTCTTTTTCAACGCAAAAAATATATATTTTTTTTTTTGGTTGCTATTTACAAACATAGGTTATTTTCAATTTTATCTCTTGTTGTTTTGTGGCGTAGAAAATCACATTGTTTATAACACGCTACAAAGGTACTAGTTTGGGTGGCTCATTCTATTGCGCAATTTCACAGCCAGGGGTTAAGTTAAGCGGTTCGTTTTGCTGGTGTGATGTCAAACTTAAACCGTCTTTTTCAACGCCCAATATATATATTTTTTTTTTTGGTAGCCTAATTCACAAGCAAGGTTAATTCATTTTATCTCTTGTTGATGTGGCGTAGATATTTTCGCATTGGTTAACAGCTACAAAGCTACATAGTTTGTCGGTGGCTCTATTTCTTATTTCGCAATTTTACATCCAGGGGTGAATTGAAGCGGTTGTTGTTGCTGCTTTTTTATTTTAATTTTTTTTTTCGTGTGCTGACAAAAATAAACGTCTTTTCAACGCCAAATATATTTTTTTTTTTTTGGTAGCCTAATTCACAGCAAAGGTTAATTACGATTTTATCTCTTGTTGTGTGGCGTAGATAAATACACCATTGTAACACGATAACAAAGCTACTAGTTTGTGGTGGCTCAATTTATTGCGCAATTTACGCATCCAGGGGTTAATTTTAAATAAAAAAAAAAAAAAAAAAATAAAAAAAAACATTAAAAAAAAAAAAAAAAAAAAAAAATAAAAAAAAAAAAAAAAAAAAAAAAAAAAAAAGCGTTGTTTTGCTGGTGTGCTGACAAACATAAACCGTCTTTTTCAACGCCAAATGAGATATTTTTTTTTGGTAAGCCTAATTCACCAGCAAAGGGTTAATTAACTATTTTATCTCTTGTTGTGTGCGTAGTGTAAAATACCATTGTAATCGCTACAAAGCATACTAGTTTGTGGAGGGCTCAATTCTATTGCGCAATTTACATCCAGGGGTTAATTAAGCGTTGTTGTGCGGGTGTTCTGACAAAAATAAACCGTCTTTTCACCGCCAAATATATATTTTTTTTTGGTAGCTATTCTGAAGCAAAGGTTAATTACATTTTTATCTCTTGTTGTGTGGCCGTAGTAAAATACGCCATAGTAACTCGCTACAAAGCTACTAGTTTGTGGTGGCTCAATTCTATTGCGCTATTTACCTCCAGGGGTTAAATTAAGCGTTGTATGCGGCTGTGCTGACAAAAATAAAACCCGTTCTTTTTCAACGCCATAGATATATAATTTTTTTGGTATCCTAATTCACAAGCAAGGTTTAATTACAATTTTATCTCTTGTTGTGTGGGTAGAAAATACGCCATTGTGTAAAACTCGCTACAAAGTTCTAGTTGGTGGTGGCTCAATTCTATTGCGCAATTTACATCCAGAGGGTTATTAAGCGTTTTTTGCTGGTGTGTGACAAAATAAACCGGTCTTTTTCAACGCCAAATATATATATTTTTTATTGGTGCCTAATTCACAAGCAAAGGTTAATTATAATTTTATCTCTTGTTGTGAGGAGTAGGATAATACGCCATTGTAAACACGCTACAAGCTACTAGTTTGTGGTGGCTCAATTCTAATGCGCAATTTACATCCAGGGGTTAATTTAAGACGTTGTTTTGCTGCTGTGATGACAAAAATAAAACAGTCTTTTTCACGCCATATATTATATTTTGTTTTGGTAGGCCTAAGTCACATGCAAGGTTAATTACAATTTTAATCTCTTGTTGGTGCGTAGAAATTACGCCCATTGTATACGTTACAAAGCTACTAGTTTGAGGTGGCTCAATTCTATGCGCAATTTACAATCACATGGGTCTAATTAAGCGTTGTTTTGTGCTGTGCTGACAAAAATAAACGTCTTTTCAACGCCAAATATTATATATTTTTTTTGGTGCCTAAGTAACAAGTAAAAGTTTAATTACCAATTTATATCTCTTGTTGTGTGGCGTAGAAAATACACCATTGTAACACGCTACAAAGCTACTAGTTTGTGGTGGTCAATTCTATTGCGCTAATTAACATCCTGGGGTTAATTAGCGTTGTTTTGCTTGCTGTTGCTGACAAAAATAAACCGTCTTTGTTTCAACACGAAATATATACTTTTTCTTGGAGCATAATTCACAAGCGAAGGTTAATTAAGCAGTTTGTGCTTTTTACATTTAGAAAAACCACAGTGTTGTATTGACACGTACAAGTAAATTTTTCCTGGCCATTTGTGAGCGCAATTATATCCAAGGGTTACCAAGCTTGTTACTGGGTTAATTTGGAGTCAAATACAGGGTGTATATTTATTTCTACAGATAGCTTCATCAAACAGTGGTTGTACATTTTAGAACAAACTGTATGTTCAGTACTGAGAAGGTGCAGGCGTCTGCAACTGCGAGTGGCAGTGGCCCAAACATTCTGAAACGGGCCCAGGTCGCAGCACAGCAAGGGACGTCGCAGCAGGGTCACTCGGGGAGGCCTCAACTGCGTGTTTTCATCTAGCGGCCGTGTGTTGTTCAGCAACCCATGGTGGGGAGGAAGGCTGTTCTTGATTGGTTGACTAGGTCATCCTCTTCCTCCAGATGACATCAGACATACCCAGCATGAGTCGGTGGGAACCTCAGACAACTACTGAGTTGGCATGGCCCGGGAGCGGGTCAGCGGCCCTCACTGTCCTAAGCCAGCTCTGTTATCCCATCCTGTTCCCTCAGCAGGGATCTACTATGTGTCTGGGATCAGCGGCCTACTATATTGCGAGGTTGAACCAATTTGAAGGAGGGCAGTCAGCAGCTACCTGGCAGCGATGAAATGGGGGCAATATCCCCAGCTTCTTGAAGTAGGCGGGCAAAGTATAGATGTGGAGAGTGGCATGGGAGGTTCTTGATGGTGAGAGGTCAGCCTCGGCTTACCTAAGACGGTGATGAGGACAGTAGTGACGATGAAAACAAATAGATGATGGATATGTAGCGCCGCACTTGGGAGCGGGATGAAGCAAGGGGGGGTTCATCATCGTTCAGGTGATAGAGGGGTAAGTTGCGCGGTCAGGCTGCGGCGCAGGCCAGGAAGTGGGTTGTTTTTTTTTGGTGGCCGTGTGTCAGCACGGGTTGCAGCAGTGTGAGGTCGGGAGCAATGCGGCCACGGGTAGAAAAACCCGCTTCGCAGGTCCAAGGCCGTCGCGGCACAGGGGCTCAGCGAGGCTGCGGCGGCAGTTAGTCACTCATGTGCGGAGCGTTGGCGGTAAAATCAGCTACTCGGCGGTGTGGCGGTCTTTGCTAAGACACCGGAGGAGCCGAATATGGAGTATTTGTTATGAATCTGTGGGGCAGAAAGTGAAGCGTGGGCCAGGGAGCTAACGTTGCACAACGGCCTGCGGTCAAACACATGCTGCGTCACCATCCGGTGGCCTGGGAGAAAACCGTGGCTCAGATGTGGTGGTCCATCCTGCCGCTGCAGCAGCAGCAGCTGGCCAGTGGCACGATGCCATTTCAGACAGTCAAGCTCCACCACCTCTGCTGTAGGAGTGTTTCTCTTTTGACATCCTCTCCCGGTCCTGATGCTCCTGCTCCTCGCTACTCTTGGCGCCAGCAAGTCGTTCAGAGAGGGCGTTTGTAAAGAGACAACAGTATGGCGTCCAACCATCCTAAGGTGCTGCAGCTGACCGTGCTCCTGTAAAGTTGTTGGTACTGCAGTCCAATCCCTTTCCAAAATGGTGGAATCTGCACCATTCAGAGAAAACTAATGGCTTGTGCGAGCGAGATGGAGAGTTCCATAGCCGTTTTTCTTTCCAAAAGTCAGTACCAGCACTTCATAAATAGTAGAACAGAAAGGGGTCAGTCCCTTGAGGCTTATTCGGTTTGTTCCAAGCGTACACGGCAGCGCGGACGTTGGAGCTGTAACTAGGTCAAGGGCCAGTAACATGTCCTTTACGGCCACTGGGTGGACACAACACTTGGACAGGAGACGCCCCCTGCTTTCTCTCCACGTTGTCAAACTGCTCTCCTGCGCCAATGTCCGCCTCCTCCTCCTCCACCACACCACATCTCAGCCTCCAAAGTTATCTGCTCATCATACCACATGTGTAGGGCACAGCGGTGTCACGCAGTTCGTACACTAGCTTGCCTCGGCAAACGAAGTCTCACAAGGGAGGAACTGCTCCGCGTCATGTAGACAAGAATCGATGTGTGGCTATCTCCGCGCCAACTGCAAATCGGATCCATGGTGACGGACATTGGGAGAAAATGGTGTCCGCGCTGCACCGAGGAGGGATGGGTCCATGCGCCTGCATGCGCAAGTGTTCAATCTGGTTGTAAAAAGTTTCTGAGTTTCCACAGATCCTTTCAGAACATTATGAAAATGGCAGAAACTGTGCATGCACTTTATCCTTTCGTACATTGGCCAGGAAACCCCTCCTCGAGTTGCAGCGGCCAGAACGGCCTCCCCCAACACGCTATGATATGCAATGTTTCCACCCGCATGGGAATTCCAGCCGCACATGTTGGACCGACTGTATGAACAGAGAAAGGAACATTAACGATTTGTGATGATCCAGGCCAGACAGAAGTACTCCACTGTGTAGACTTTTGATGTCAGCCAGTGCAGCCTCATGCGTGACACCTGCCGTTTGTTGAGGCCATTCGAGGAGGCCACGGTTATTTGTCAGTCGCAGACATAAGGGATGAAAATAAAGTCATTCACTGCTAATGTCCAGGAACAGATGCTGAAAAATCTGTCTGGGCAGGGGACTGGAGATGTGGCGAATACATCTCGTGGCCACATGAGTCCGGTGGGGACTGAAATGGAGGAGGAGGGGTACATTGGAGCAGAAGCATTGTCTGGTGAATTGGAGTGGATTTTCTACCCAGGTGAAAAGTGAGGATGAGACTAGGACGCAGCTGGTGCGAGGGGATGGAGAGAGGAAGACGAGGCAGATGACTCCCAAGCTCACATGGCTGTATACAGTGGAAATGGAGGCAGGGAGCCCCTCGGAGTCACTTGTCAGATGTCCCGCAGCTTGCTTATTTTGACTGGGCTAGTGACAGCCGAATAGTCAGCATACGGCAGAGGGTTGACTTTGGCTCTCACCCTATTGGACCCTCGCTAGCCGGTCCAAAATGGGAGCTTGTTCCAGTATTGTGAGGGAGACAAACTCAAATGCTATAGGGAAATCCTACCGTAATCAGTGGCCGCTGCCTTGTCGGGCATCTGTCCCTCCTTGAGAGTCTGACCGGGGGGTTCCTCAGCGCTCACGTTACTAACTGCGCGGTTGTGGGGAAGGTGGGGGGGTAGGAGCAGTACAGCTCCATCAGCAGTAACCTAAGTCTGAGTCCTCTAAGAGCAGGGTTCTATCACCCGCATAGTGAGGAGGGCTGTCACCAGCAGCAGAGCAAGCAGGACTTGGATCATTCCTGAACCAACAAGGGTTGTTGGCCTACTTGGACAGCACTCTGCCACCCCCAGATTAGAAAGATCCGCGACTATGGGCAGCCAAAACTGGATGTGTGCCGCAACTTGCGAGTTTGCTGTGGAGAAGCTGTCATGCCGGACAGTAGTGTGGCATCAGAGCGGTGTTCAGTGCGGCGGGGGCATCGTTACCCCAAGGAGAAACCCGCTGTCCACGGGAATTGTTGAACGACTGACCTTTGTCAAGGATGAATCAGGCGTGGATCGGCCTGGATATCCCACTCAACAATGCCTTAGGCGTCAGTCTGGGGTTCAACTACCTGCCCTCAGCCACTATTCTGTGCCGCCACCCGCCTGATGCCACACAGATGCTGATAGTTTCTACATCTGCCTACAACGGCTTACAGGATGGTATTGCCACCCTCCTCAAACTCAGTCATTGTGACATCTATGTGCTTCATGCTGATGCTGCGTTGCTGTTGCACCTGCCTGTGACATCCTCACTGTGTCATTGATGCCACTCTCGCATGGTACTGTTTTGCCACCTCCAGAATGTCATGGTGCCACTTCTCTGACTCATGCTGTTGCTCCTGTCACACTCCACTCTCATGTCTTTGTGGCCCACTGGCCTGACATCATGCTGACTGCCGCGTACCTCCGCTCCGTCATTGTGCGCTCTGTGGCCTAATACTATTTTGCCACCTGCAGAATGTCATTGTGCCATCTCTGGACCTCATGCTGCTGCTGTGACTCCTGTCGTCCCTCCACACTGTGTCATTGTGCCCCTGTCTGACCTCATGCTGCTGCCGTGGATGGCTGCCGTGGCCATCCACACTGTGGTACTTCTGTTTTTGCCACCTCCAGAATTTGTCATTGTGGCCTGTCTGACATCATGCTGCTGAGTGATGGATGCTGCCGTGCCCTCCTACTGTGTCATTGTGCCACTGATCTGACCTTTTGTGCTGCTGTGGCTCCTAGCGTGCCCTCCTCCACTGTGTCATGTACCACTCTTTGGCAACTCCTTTTTGCCAGCTCCAGAATTTGTCATTGTGCCACTGCTGACCATGCTGCTGCCACCGTGACCTCCACACTGTGTCATGTGCTCACTTGCGGGCCTGGTATGTTTTGCCACTTCACAGTAATGTAATTGTGACTGTCTGGACCTCATGCTGCTGGGACTGCGCCACCTCCACACTCTGTCTCATAATGTTGCCACCTGTGCTCTCAGCTACAAAAATTTTGTTTTTTTACAGACATTTTGTGCCCTGACTTTAGCAGGCTACGTTCCTGCTTCAGTTTTTTGGTCAGTTTTGCCCCCATAAGTGCCAGGCATTTTATAGTGAAGCGATTCTAGAGCGGCGGCAGTCATGTGGTGTCATACTAAAACACAACAATTGTATGAAGACAAACAAGCTCCCTCTGCATATTTAAGCATGGGCACAACGTTCTACTGCACCTGCAGGCTCTGGGCAGCCTGGAAATAGCTGTTTTTTAAAAAGTGATTCGTGCGAGTAATTCGGAACGAAACGAATTTTGTCGAAAATTCGGCGAAGTGACCGAACCGAATTTTTGAGAAATTCGCCCATCTCTAGCCCCCGGTGTTCACCAGAGTCCGCCGCAAAGCGGGATGGACTTGCTGCGGCGTGAGGCTACTAGGTCATAACCTGACGTGACTTGCTGCAGATGCGGACGGGGTAATGCGTGGTACAGAATCGTGATCCAGAGTCATAGTCGGGGACCAGGCAGGAGGTCAGACGGGAGGCAGAGGTTCTTGGTCAGTGTCAGCAGGAAGGTCAGGCAGGCGGCATACAGGGCAAGTCAGGAAAACGGTAAGCAGGCGGACTGGTAACGGGAAAACAAGACGAACTCGAATACAGACTAGGCACTCCAACCATACACCAACGAATGGCAGTGGAGTGTAGGAGGCATGCAAATAAAAATAGGGGTCAGCGGCCGGCGATGGATAATTACCGGCGAGCTAGCCCTTTAAATCCAGACCAGCCATCGCACGCGCGCCCTAAGCAGCGGGTACACGCACGGCGGCTGTCAGAGCCAGACAGAGGAAGCACAGGAGCGGGGACTGGTGAGTCCGGGGTTTCCTGGCCAAGGGCAGAAGGACAAGGGCTGCGGCCAGCAGCGGCACCCGGCTGGGCCCCATAAGCGCAGGGGGGTGGCCGCGGGGGACCGCGGCGCCGAGCCCCATGACATGTACTTTCTGGCCACTTTGTAGTTTGTTTTACCAAACCAAAAATACACATTGGTCAATATTGTTTTTATTATCTCCCTTACCAGGGTCTGCAATAGATTTAATGTTGGCCTTATTGGAAAATGAGGCCCCCTCAAACATCACATTGTCAGATGTGGCAATAGCCACATAAGTAACCCAAGTAACCTGATTGCAAAGAGGGACCAAAGGCAAAGAGAGTTAGGATGCATAAAGAGGAGTGTTGTTGAGCTGAAAGGGACAAACTAATGGTCAACTGATTTGTAATGCCTACTGGGGAGTCAGGAAAACCCTCAGTGGGACCCGATCTTGGGTGCTAAAACTACATGGGGCCCAGCCGCCACATCCTACCTCAAAACAGCTGGTCCCTCTGTCTGGAACATTCAGATGTGTGGCACAGGAATGAAGGCCTTCTGCCCTCGATATCTGGGACTGCACAGTCTTAGCTTTGCTCTGCAATTCATTCTGGTAGGCATAAGGCCTTAGGCCTTAAGTCTACCAGCTTTTGGCCACTAGTGTGGAGGTAGGCAGCACAATAACGTAAAATCATTGAGACGCCTATACTGGGTTTCACTTAAAGTCGACATTCTGCTTGTCACATTGAAGAACAGTAGAGATGTTTTGTATATGATCACTAATGGGGCCCAAAATTCCGCCCACCTGGGTCCCACCCATCACCTACCTACCTAGGGCCATTTCTACCTACCTTTCTGGGGCCTTGCATAGCTATGTGGTCAGATGATTGGAAGGGGCCTAGGCCAGTGCCATTGCACAATATCCAGGGTGTTAGTCATCTTTTCTAACATAGCTCCCTAGGAGACTGTTTCCAACATCTCAGAGCTTCCAAGGATAGGTCTTTTTACTCAATTTGTATCCATCCCTGGCTATCTGGGCGGCTATCTGGGTGACTCATGCTTTAATAAATCTGATAAAAGGTGCAGAGTAGAAGGAGGAGTTGGGGCTTTTAGTAATGCAGAATTGAGGTGATTGCTCACCAGGAAAGGAGTAAATGGTCTAGTTCAGTATGAACCCAGGCCAAATCCCTCACATCATGCAAAGCCACTGTATTTCTTATATTTAGAGATTCAGCATGGCTTAACTAGATGTAAGTAGTTGTTCTACAAGGGCTGATATCCACAATATTTATTATACTAAGAGACTTAGCATGATCACCTGGCTGGAAGTAGAACAACTTTAAGAACTTAAAGCCACCATATTTGTTTTAGTGAAGTTTGACCTACTTGACTCTAAGACATGATGCAACTTGTAGTTTTTAACCAACTGTTTTAAGAATGTTTTATTTTAATAACCTTAAATATTCAGCTACTGAAGAAGTAAAACAGATGTTGGATAGAGCAGCTGACAGTTGTAGTTCCATAGCAGGTGATAGCTCTACAGCTTAAGGATTTGGTATGACCTAAAACCTGAAAAGGGAAGGGGAAACGTGGGCATTATAGTCCTACACAAGCTAGCAGCCATAGAGTTGGACAGAGCATATTACAGATAATAATCCTGTGGAGATGTTTCACATATATAAAAATGGTAGCTGCACCCTAAAACAGTGCAAGCCTACAGCTGATCTATTGTGTATGAGGGTCATCATTCTATCCCAAAACAACTATTACAGGGGTGCAAAGAACCCCTTGTTCTTGTGACAGATAAATAATTTTCAGAGGTTTCTATTAGTGCCTTATTTCTTTCATTCTATTAAAAAAAACTGCATTCTTGGCAAAACAGGCTAATGTATGGTGGAGTTGGGAGGAATAGCTGTTTACCCAGTAGTAAGTCTCCATCAACTATTTAATCCTTTGCCATTGCAGGGATGTTTTTTACATCAAGTTACTTTTTTCTTCTATGCCTTTCAAAACCAATAGCTTTTTAATTTTTTCTTCTACATAGATCTATAAGGGTGCATTTTTAGCGGAATAAGATATACCTTTTTTTGGTATTATTGACCATGCAATATAATGTCTAGGGAAAGAAAAATAATGCACTGGGAAGAAGAAAAATATTTTTTTTGTGTAATACGGAAAAACACAATTGCACAATTTTTTTAGTGTTTTCTTTCAATGGCATTCACTTTGCAGTATAAATCATATGTTATTTGTATTCTACTGGTCAGTAAAATTCCAGGGATACAAGAGTTTTTTTATTTTTAAAATTAGTGCTGCCAGGCCATTTTCTGGGACAAATAACATTTTATTTATTTATGTCTATGGACCTGAGTAAAAGTTTGTTTTTTGTAAGTTAATGTGTAGTTTTTACTGGTACCATTTTGGAATTCATGTGCCTTTTTGATCAAAGTGACACGCACCACCCCCCAATATGTGCATAAATCGCACCCAAGGCACACACCCTTCACAAAAGGTCACGCCCACTTCATCCAACTACTGTGTAAAGACTATAGAATAAAGCTAATTCCGGAGTTTCCATCATCCAGCTTTCTTGGACATTGGATAGCCTATTCAGCATCCAGGAGAGCCAGGAGCCTCTGCCAAACTGTACCTGAACCTAAACTATTACACTACACCCAATATTTGCACCATACATTGACCATATAGTGGTAGAAACCAGTGTACACAGGCTCAGTGCAGACTGCATATTACCTCCATAAAGTGAACCTGTCACATAGGTTGCTGAGGGCAGCTCAAGCTAGTGACAGACATGCCGTTTCCAGTGCTGTGTCCCTTATTCTGTAAGATGCTGTCGTTTCAGAGTATCTACTGCTCAAATCTGGCAGTTTTTAGCAAAAAAAAGAGTCTGTTTAATTCATGACCCGCCAACAAAAGAGTAACCCCGCCCACCTCACAACCGATTAATCTATTACTTTGATTAGGTAGTAATATGTGAATAACTGTCTGGTGGGCGGGGCTAGTCTGGGGGGGGGCTAACAGCTGCTCATGAATAAGCTGGACTCTTTTCTGGCAAAAAACTGCCAAATTTCAGCATTAAATACTCATGAACTAATGCACCTTACAGAATAAGGGACACAACGCTGGAAACAGCAGTTCTGTCACTAGCTTGTGCTTTCCTCATCAAGGATGGTATAAATTATGTGACAGGTGATGTCTTCTCTGATCAGAGTTGTTCACTTTCCTTACTCGTCTCCATCAGGTCCAGACCATCACCTTCTCCCGGCCATGACTCATTCCTGCAGAATTTACTACACAAATATTTTGGAATCCTATTTTTTTCCAACATCTATATATTTACCTTTCTACTGGGGGGTGAGGGAGTTTATATACCCGTAAAGGAGATCTATATAGAAAAACTCGGTGACCCACTTTCTTATGACTGAAAAGTAGGATGCCTGCTGTCAGGATGGGGAGTCACCCATTGTTCCTATATACTGCCCAATAAAGTAAGTAGGTATATATGTCCCTCCAGTAGGTTATAGGTACATAGGGCCCTAAGTCTGTAGGCAGGTATAATATGTCCCTAGTCAATAGGCAGGTATATGTCACCCCAGTCTATAGGCAGGTCTGTGTCTCCCTAGACTGTAGGCAGGTATATGCCCCCCCCCCGGTCTGGGGGCAGAGATGGGCCTCCCATACTGTCCAGTAGTAAGACAGTCTTTGTTGCCTATAGCAACCAATCAGAGCTCAATTTTTATTTTCCCAGAGCTCTATATGTAATGAAAGCTGAGCTCTGATTGGTTGTTATGGGCAACAAAGACAGTCTTACTACTAGACAGTTTTCATACATAAGGTCCCAAATGTTCCAAAGCATTAAAGAACTATCCAAATGATTGCAACTTCTTCTAATAAAAATTTAAAACATAAAAATAAAACTTTTTAGTTGAAAAATATTATACCAAAAAAGTGAAAAACATTGATAGATATTACTGCTGCACTCATAGCTACCTGCAGAAAAAGATACCTGCAAAAACCCTGTTAGAATTGCTGTTTTTTCTCTCTTCCTCCCTCCTCTCTTCAAACCATTTCCATTACCATTTCCTTATTATATCTGATAAAATATCCTCAATAATGCTAGCCATACTTTTAACGAAACATTAGCTCATTACTTCGAAATCGATCTAAGGTTACCGTGTCACGACCTGTACAATGCATTGCCATAAATAACAATATGATTAAAAGTATCTATTAAATACATTTGAAAGTTACAAACAAAACAATGGGCATGTAGTGAGCTGCCTACTTTCCCAGGGTTTGCATGGATACTGAAGTATTTAAGCCTAATTGTCCGATTTGCTTCCCTTTATTTTAAAATGGCAATTATATATATTTTTTTTATTTAAATGAAGCCTAATAAAATTATGTTTTAATTATCTCAGTAATGCCTTATTCTTATTCCCTTTCCTCCTATCTGTTAAAATAATTTAAAACCCTTTAATAGGTGGACATATATGTTTTTCTTTATCTAATATCCATAAGTCTATTCACATATGCCCCATTTAAAATCATGGAAGCCATATGTATTTGAAGAAATCATTGCATGTGAGTATACTTTATTATTAAGATAAGCCATGTGCAATTATTTACACGTAACTTTATGTACTGGGGTTATGCCATATCTATTAATAACATCAACTGAGGTTTGGAACACAGAAAAGTCTAAGGGGGACAGGTCTGAAAACTGTTTAGTCTAGGACTTTTCTTGTTGCCCATATCAACCAATCAGGGTTCCCCTTTCATTTCTTCAGAGCACTATATGAAATGAAAGGGGAACGCTGATTGGTTGCTATGGGCAACACGAAAAGTCTTAGACCAAGACAGTTTGTCGACAAGTCCCCCTAAATGTTCCTTAAGTTCTAATACAATAAGGTACCTTAGTGGAAAACTGTCTCAAGATTTTATCCAGAAACATAATTGGTTCAAAATAGAAAACCAACCGGCAATAATCAAATCTATTTGGCCCTACTTATTTTAACTATTAATTCAATGTTTTGTAATTAATTTCAGGTACCACTTTTTGTAGATCATTAACTCCATGTTAGCTCTTAAATAACTCTAAATCATGCAATTCTAAATTCTAATAACATATCAACTAACTAACACCAACTTATTTAGCAGGGTTGTACAGAGACGGATACCAGTCCTACAGGTGTGAAATACAGTAGGTTTATAATTCTATCAATAAAAGCTTTGGGGGTAAAAACCACTTACCATTTGGAAGAGGATAGCTATACCCCTATGGGTCATGGGGCATTGACCTCTAACAGGAATGATTTTCAAGGGATTAAGTTACTGCAAGACCAAAGTAAAAGTAATGGACTGACAAAATCAATTGTTAGGGTTATTTCCTTTCTTATTTAAGGATATAATAAGTGCTTCAATGTGCTCCAACCTTGATGACAGAGTCACTTGATGTTAGCTGACAGCATCACTGGATCCATTTGCATATCCTAGTCAGGGTTGACTTTACTCAGAAAACGGAGGTGAAATTTTTCAAAGAGGTATTTTTCAGATATTATACAAGTCAATCTTTCTGGGACTTTGCAAGATGGAGAATACATGTGTTTTTTTTTTTTTTACTAGTTTCTTAGTCTGGTGAGACAACCAAGATATAATTTAGATAAGCACAACATAGACATATAGCTGATCTAAGAAAATCTTGTTTAGAAATTGTTTGCTGGGGCCTTATAAATGCCCAGAGGCATTACTAGATATTCAATGTACCCATCACAAGTTTTGTCATGTTCCACACATTGTCCTACCAGATTTAATTAAATTGTATCTCCCCCTTAAAGCAATTTGGAGGAGAAAACATTTGCCCCAGAAATTATGTGCAAGGGGTTGAGAATTAAGGGAAGTGGGTACTTGTTTTTCATACACCTTAGTTAAGTAAAAATTTAACAGTCTACATCCATAACCTATTATTAAACATATTTTTTTTTTTTTGTTTCAATGTAATCATTTGCTACAGCTTTGGGCTATTAAACATGACGTGCAATCAACTTTCTATTATTTATGATTTGAGATTAAGTTGTCATTATTTTCTAGCATGTAGTTCATTTCATAAAATACTTTAATAGCATAAACTATAAAGTTGTTGAGTTTCTCAGTATTTTAATGGTTTTATGTTACAGATAAAATTCATGGCTATTAAGACTCAAGGTCAGTGAAGCAAAGGAAATCTAATATTCATATTTACTATCCGTGGTGTCTAATTACCCTGTGATCTCCAACATATGGTGCTAACATGGGAAATTGATGTTTTGTGATACTCCATCTGTATGAATCCTTCGAATGTCAACACTCAAGTGAAATATTCCAAGAAGTGTCAATGCGATTTAACTATTGATCATTGTTCTGAACTAAAAATATGGTAATAATAATGTGTAATCTGTAATTTAATTAACAAATGAGTTCTATCTTAAAACTCATCAATAAATTATTGAAGTTTCTGGTTTCACACACAGTACAATAAATAGGGAAAGAGACGTGATGACAGCTATCTGAAAAATGAGGCCCAACTAAATGATAATTTATTGGGTAAGTCTTCAGCTCAACTGTCTCTGGGAAGACACAAGGGGCATCAAGTTTTAACATGATTTATTCTCTAAGAGATAACCTGACAATGGCTTATCTTCCTCTCTTTTGGAATAAACATGTAGGGCGACATGTATGACTCTTGGCGTTCATCCGCCATTTTTTGCATGTATTTGTAGCTTAGAATGTGCCTGACTCTATGAACCTGGTCTACTGCGGGTCATAGATTTAATGCTTTCTAGCTACTAAGCGACAATTTTGGCTCAAGTAAACCACTTTTAAAATGGTCTACCTGTTCCAGCAATAATGGGCCTGGATTTGCTGATAAAAAGTCATAAATGTGTAGATTCATACGGCTATAATGCAACACGCCCCCTCCACGATCTCAGGTGCATTACAAAGTGCCATGGGCGCTTTGTAATGCACCTAATATCCAAATGCGCCTGATTTAAAATATCGCGAGCAGGGCTGCACCAGTAGTCAGGCTGAAACGATGCCAGACTTCTGTAGATACATGTTGCCCTTAGGTCATAGCTGGCTATTTGAGATGGGCGAATTTCCCGAAATTCGTTTCGTTCACTTCGCCGAATTTCTCGGCAAAAAATAACTTCGTTCCGATTTACTTCAGCACGAATCACGTTAAAAAACAGCTATTTCCAGGCTGCACAGAGCCTGCAGGGTGCTGTAGAACGTTGTGCCTTGCTTATATATGCAGAGGGAGCTTGGTTTGGTCTTCATACAATGTTGTTTTTAGTATGGACACGCAGATGACTGCCGCCGCTCTTAGAATCGCTTCACTATAAATTCCTTGGGCACTTAAGAGGGCAAAACTGACCAAAAAACTCAAGCGGGAATGTAGCCTGATAAAGTCATGCCAGCGAAAGCTGGAAAAAAAACAAGCTAAGAGCTCAGGTGGCAACAGTAGTGACAGAGTGTGGAGGTGACGGCGGCAGCCACAGCAGCATGAGGTCAGGCAGTGAGCACAAACATTCTGGAAGGGG
>JAODAL010044036.1:0-33268 GCA_025379985.1 Phyllomedusa bahiana
TGAAGACCCAAACCAAGTCTCTGATATTTAACCCTGGCACAACGTTCTACAGCACCCGCAGGCTCTGGGCAGCCTGGAAATAGCTGTTTTTTACGTTGATTCGTGCCAGATAGTAATTCGGACCGAAACGAATTTTGTCGGAAAATTCGGCGAAGTGACCGAACCGAATTTTTGAGAAATTCGGCCATCTCTAAGTATTATGTTTCATGTTTATTGTAAATCTACATGGAGTTTTGTTTGACACATGTAAGGTGATGGTTTAATATGCAAAATTTAGTTTGATAAACCTGGTGTAGAAGGTGTAGACTAGTTAGCTCCAGTACTACCATTCAACTTAACAAATGCATTATGGATAAAGGAAAAAAACTTTCATCAAAGACTATCCATGTTCCCATGTTTCACTATGGAGATTGTAATTGTAAATTCAGACGCTTCTCCGGTATCAAACACCATGATTATTGGCCTTAGAAAACCGTAGAATTGAGCATTAGCTTAAATTCTGAATTTTACATTTATGTTTCGTATTGTCGAATTCCTGTCTTGAAAGATGGTGGCAATGTGTTTGTTCCTGGGGGTGTGGACCATTAGAGGCTATATGTGGTCGAGACAGATTTCCCTGAAAGATTTGGTGTGGATAGTGGGATGTAATCCCTGACCCCTTTCCCCTGTGCGCTTTCACCCCCATTTCCCCTGATCAGTGTTAATATGGTTTATTTTTTTAATGTTGTTCATTTGATGGGCTAGGAATATGTCTACAGAACTGCAATTTTCACACCACAAATGTAACACTTATTGCCTAGTATAGAAATTGATGTTAAAAAAAAATTGCATCCCACCACTCAGTCCTGGGCAAAAGATGCGTGTTTTTCTGCATTGTGGTTATTAATCATAACTCATTTAGACTATGAAGACTAAAAATCACCTTTCTCCTTAATATAAGGGAGACATTTTCTGTTAAACAGTGTGAAAATAACACCATAAATTATTTTATTTTTTTATAGATAACTTGTAAATCCTACTACTAATTGCATTGGCTAGCAGTTAAACCGTTAATTAAACCTTACAACATTGTCATTATAGTTATAAAATTAATATGTTCAGGTTCTCTGCTCTAAAGCTGAAGACACTAACAATAGGTTACAGGTGTCTTATATTTGTATCTACTTTTCAGTTCCAGAAATTATATTTGTTTGATTCTTTATGCCTAGATTTAATTAAATGCCGGCGGCTGCCCTGCCATGTGAAAAGAACAATCTTGTTTTTAGCGTTAGTTGTAATGTTCGGTGGTGATATTAAACATATTCTTTTTATTCATTACCTAGCATTTTCTTATTTTACATTTACTACTTGAAAATAAACCGATCTGTTGCACCAAAGAATACATGAACAGGATCTATCAGGAGGGTAGGGATTATTTGTTTTCCTATATCCCATATTTAAGGAAAAATTGCTATATTTTTATTTGTTTTTATTTTTCAAATGACTACTTGTGTTTCACATTTACAAAACTCAGCAATCGCATACACCTCATAGAAAATGTAACAGAAAATATAGCTTTATTTTCCCCATCGCCCTCAGTATTGATACAAAGACCCTGATAAGCCTGCAATATTCTGGATCCAGATATATGCAGAGAGATTACATGTTGGGAACTAACGGTTTCCAAGATCTTCAACATGAGTTTTGTTTTTATTTTGTGCATCCACCTGGCAGAGGACAAAATACTGGTCGAATTCTAATTGGATACCAACCAGTATTTTACACTCTTTTTTTTTTTTTTTTTTCTTTCTTTTTTTTTTTTTTTAATACAGGGTTTTCAGATTTTGGGCGCCCTATTCAATCGAACATTACTATAATTAGCTGTTTTTTTAGTGTTATGGGAATTGAGTGCCTTGATAAATCCTGAGAAATTTTCAAATGTAACTGCTGTTGAGTAGTGTTGAGCGATTATTATCGACAAAGTTGAAATCGGCACGGTATTTACGTTGATCGGATTTTTTAGATCACGTGATAATTTAGGTTAAAATCTGTGCATAATCTATTAATATCGCGCCATTTTCGGCGCTTCCTGTCATTTTGGCGGCCAGCAAATCAGCTTAGAGAATAGAGCAGGGTGAGCTGTGTGTGCGACGTCATGACTGGGATGTGTATGGTTGCGATTGGCTGGAAAAATCACATGACCTCGTTTTACATAGAACAGCCCTTCCTGTTCATGATCAGTGTGTGTCAGTATCTCAAAGCAGTAGGACGTGCGCTCTGCCTCTGTGCAAACAGCTCAGCGAAATTATTCTATTTGTTCACAGAGACAGCTCTACTGTTAGCTGTGATCCTTAGAACTTAGTTAGATCAGAGATTTGCAGATTTTAGGTAGTTAGGCAGAGAATTTTAAAGGAGCATCTACCGCTGTAAAGTCACGGGGGGAAATGGGGGGGGGCGGGGGCAGCGGCGAACCACAGACAAGCTCTTTAAAGAATACTGGATATTGTATTGCAGACATTGCATTGCAATAGCTATATTAATAACAGTTTACTGTTGAAATATTACTTGGATATTGGGCAGCCTGAACTTATATTAGGATACAGATCTTTTCTAGTAACTGCAGGTCTATTTGTTAGGTGCAAAACTCCACTTTTATTATCAGTATACATTTCAGATAGGTGTTCTTTTTCAATTTTGCCCAGTCCAGCTTTGTTGATAGAGCCACCTTGCAGTTAAATTTGAATCCAGCAATTGTGTAGTCACCACAGGTGAATTGATAGGTGCCAAAAATACCTTTTATTATCCGTATACATTTCAGATAGGTGTTTTTTGCACTTTGCCAGTCCAGATTTGTTGATAGAGCCATCTTGCTGTTAATTTTGAATCAGAAATTGTGTAGTCACACAGGTGATTTGATAGGTGCCAAAAATACCTTTTATTATCCGTATTAATTTCAGATTTCGTGTTTTTTTGCACTTTTGCCCAGTCCAGATTTGTTGATAGAGCCACCTTGCAGTTAAATTGAATCCAAGCAATTGTGTAGTCACCACAGGTGAATTGATAGGTGCCAAAAATACCTTTTATTATCCGTATACATTTCAGATACGTGTTTTTTGCACTTTTGCCCAGTCCAGGTTTGTTGATAGAACCACCTTGCAGTTAAACTTGAATCCAGCAATTTTGTTTTGATTTGAGGGATTTGAGAATAGCTGTGATTTGTCATCTTTTAATAAGAGACGTTCCAAAATTCTTCCATACGCTCTCAAATTTTATCTTTCTGAACATGGAGCAAAATGCAGGTGGTAAGCGAGCAAAGAGGGGGGTAGGACATGGAGGTAGAGGTACGAGAGAAGGTGCTCCTTCCAGTGCTGGCGACAACACGCAAGCCAGCGGATTGTCGGTTGCAGGACCGTCAGGCCTGTCATCGCTGGGTCAGGGCCCTGTGAATCTCAGTAACGAACAGCGTCGCCAATCTGTCCTTCAGTGGTTAATGCAACCTGCATCCAGCAGTCTTACCTCCTCGTCCTCCCAGTCACGGCCACAAATGTCGTCATCAGCATCCGTCCAACATGAAGCTAAGGCAGCCCAAATGTCAACTCGTGTACCCACCACTGTGGATAATCCATTTTCTGAAGACCTCTTTGATGACAAAATGCGGTTGGGGTCAGAAGGCATGTTAAAAGATCAAGAGGCCAAAGAGGATGATTTTCTCTGCTCTGACGCCCAGTTACTAATGCCATCAGAGGAGGAGAAGGAAGCCAGTCAATCGGCAAAAATCCCGGGCGGTCGGCAACGCCTTGCAGTCCCTCTTGCTTGTAGCCCTCAGCTCCTGGATGCAGAATGTCAGGACGACGAAGTCACCTGTGGTGATGATGATGATGACGACATTGCGGATCCAACGTGGTCTTTTCAGCAGAATTTGCTTGCGAGCGCTTCATCACTGGACGAGGAAGAAGACAATGGGGTAGTGTCAGTACTGGTCCCGCCTCAAAAAGGGAGGAGGCGGTCGCAGAAGTCCGCTGATATGGATTCCGCCAGCAACGGTCAGCGGAAAACACCGCTCCTCGCTTATCGCCGTCAAAAAGGTCCAGGACCTCTCAAGCCTGGGCCTTCTTTGAGCATGCTCTGATTCACCCAGCGATGTCATATGCGCCTTTGCCATTAACGCATAAGTAGAGGCAAGAACTTAGGTGTTTAACCACCACACAACATGTTAGTCACATGCAGCGAATGCATGAGTTGAAATGAGGCAACACTTGGCCAAAAAAGGCCAGCCGCGCCGGGCATCAACAACTGTCACACCTCTGTCTCCGCAGCCTCCTCCTCCGCCACACCAAGCGTTCCTCAGCTGCCCATGTCTTCAGAGTCATGATCAGGGATCAGCCTCCGCTTCAGCTCCACCGTCGCCCGAGTACCACCAGCACCACCAGAGACCATCTACCCCTTCTCCTCCGCAGTTTGACGACCTGCACGCCGTACAGCGGACGGTCTAGCAGCCAGCCTTCTGTCTTCCAGGTTTGGGAGCAGAAGAAACACTTTAACCCAAACATCCCAAAGCAAAGCTGAATGTCGGCATTGCCAGGCTTTTGGCCTTGGAAATGTTGCCTTTCCGTCTGGTGGACACAGATGGGTTCCGCCACGTCATGGCCCTTGCCTACTGCGGTACAGGAGAGATATAGTTAATGTCCAGTTCAACTAAAATGGTGGTTGAAAGACTCCTTTTTCCGGCACTTTTTAATCTGTGGGTCAGACAGGTTTAAGGGTCATGCTGCGTTCCAGGACAGGGATATTCAATGTCCAGTTAAAGTAAAATGATGGTTCAAAACATACTGCCTTCTGGCACTTTTTAATTTGTGGGTCATGCAGGTTTAAGGGTCATGCTGTGGTGCAAGACAGGGATAGTGAATGGTCTGTGAGTTTTTTTTCTGTGGCTTTTATAACCTAAGTGTGTTGCCTAAGATGTAGCACGTATCCATTTGACTGTTGTGGATGTTAATTCCAGCTTCTCCATCCCTGTTTGGGTGTAAGAATGAAGGTGTTGTTCCTCTCCCATAGACTTTAATGGTCATCGGCGATAATCTATTATCGACTATCGGATATCTTATTGATAATTGCCGATATCGACTATCGACAAGATGACGATAGTCAACGTAATCGCTCATCACTACTGTTGATTGAAAGGCTTTGAAGATGCTTAAAGGGGTTGTCTCACTACATTGATTCATCTCACCTCAGTCCTGTTTTCTTGGTTTCATTTTAAATTCAGGGGTGTGTTTACTAGCTTCTACTAGGCTGCAGTAGAAGCAAGTTCTGTAGCTATAGCAACCAGTGCTGGCAGCCTATCATGAGAGATTGAACAGGTCTGTAGATACAGCGACCTGAGGAGCTGATGCAGCCCATACAAGAGGGAATATCTCAGAATAGGCAGGACACTGTTAATGGACATATATTACAAAGTGACTTGTTTTTACAAAATCTTTAGCATAAAAAGCAATCCTTGTAGTGAGACAACCCCTTTAAGGATAAACAGTCAATAAACCTGCTCACAAGGGGGATATAAGTTCATATGAATAAATAATGTGTAAAAGACAAGTCGTCAGTTATGTGATGAGGTAACATATACAAAATATTGGTCGATCCTAGCAATACTGATTTGAGACCACTACATTCGTTATTAAAGATGAGTGTTGATTCTAATTTCCTTTCTACAAGATTAGCAGCAAAATTATTAATTTAAAGATGGTTTAACTGGCGACTGATTGCAGCTGAGAGGGATTTGATAACATAACCATTGTCAAAATATTTGATCTGGTTTTTGATACCATTGCTTTCCAGAAGTCTGTCTTTTATTACTTGATACTAAGGCGTTACTCCAAAATTTGGAGGGCATGACGTTATGTCTGGATTATAGTTGGGCAACGATTGACGTAATGACATTAGTTTTATTTGCCATTAAAATGTTATTGCGTGGAACTAATAAGGATGATATGCATGGTGACTTTGTGGCTAACTGGGTTTTGTGCTAATCCATAGTGAGTTTAGGTTTGGTTATAAGTGATTTGTGCAGCATATTGGTACAGCAATGGGGACCCCAGTCGGCCCAGCATGTGAAAATTCCTTCTTGGCATATTTTAAGGAAAAATGTATCTATATCATGAAAAATCCTTATTGTGCATTGATCACATTTTACTGACAATGTACCAGTAATATGGTGAGGCTTTGAAGAACAGTTAAACAATTTTGTGCTTTATATTAATGATGTTAATATGGAATTCAAAGCTAGTTTTGGAAATTCAAAGGGGGTATTCCTAGATGTCCAAACTGAGTTTGATGGCGATTGAATAATTCCGAGAGGCTATAGAAAGCCTATGGCTACTAGCTCCTTGCTACATAGCAATAGTTTTCAATCTACCCCATGTTAAGAAGTCTCTACCATATGGTCAGAAATTACTGTATGGTAGATATAGGAGAAATCAAACGGAGATTTGAATAAAGTTCATTGGCAAACCAAATAGGTATAACATTACGGAAATATTGGCATTTTCTGGAAGCGAATGTTGATCTTCAGGTTAAAACATTGTATTCCCCAATTATTTTTTACCAAGTAAAATTCTCAGAGATGAATTTGTAAGAGGCAGGTTGATTGATAAACCTAAATTTTTGCTTGATGCTTTAGTCCCTCTTTGGAATCTTAAATGTGGAACTTGTTTATTTTGTGAATATATGAATACAAATCATATTCACTTGGGAGCAGTACGGCATGAGGCAATTATTTGTCATTCTGATATTGTATTGTGTGTGTCAATGCGGGCATTTTTATGTAGACAAAACCGTACGTCCTTGGTTTGAAAAAATACGTGAACCTGGGAAAGGTGCACCCGGTTATATTGTACATATAATATCCTCATAATGATGCTGTAGTAATGATGCCCAAAAATGGCAATGCGAGTTAACTTGGATTTTATGCACTGGAGCTTGGGACCAGTAGAATGTAATGATGGGACTGATTTTTCATCTCTATTATGATGTAATTATTACTTTATAATGAATATTTTTGCTTACTCTTGTGTTAATCTGAAAGATACATCTTTGCTGTTGTCTAATGATGATTGCCCTGCATGCAGGGAGATTAAAGCATTGTGATGCTGTCTCCCGGCAGGCCTTGAAAGTGTCAGAGACCCAAAGCATCTGTAGACCGATGTACATGTGTTTAATCTCCCTCTGCTTGTGCACAGTGTCGGAATAAACACCTTATTTATTAAGTGTCACACGGAATATTGCTCCTTTTGTATTACAAGAAAGGTGCTATGTAACATTTGCTTTTTCTTCCTAAAACCGGTTTGAGTGGAGATTATATCCACTACCTCTAGCATTTGGCAGGGGTCACCTCGGTTGGAGCCTCAGATGTAGCTGGTATATCCTAGCATTTAAAAAAAATATGCTTCTACTTATACAGATTTATCTTTGTCTCAGTGTTATCCTTCCTTACCATAGTTTTACTGAGTTGCATTAATGGTATGAAGATGGTGTCTGTCACACTATTAATTCTGCTTACAACTGTACTTTTATTCTTTGGGTCTTCTCAATAGTCTTTTAACCTCTTTAACAGTTATATTTTGAGCTGTAAGGAATGAGTGTTAATTTTTTTTTCATATTGACAAATTCCAGGAGCCATAATTTATATTCTGTTAAAGCTGAATGATGGCTTGTATTCTTAGAGAGGAGACATGTTTTATTGCCAATATTTTGAGGTACATAAAATTAATCATCTCACTTTCATAATTTTTGGGGAACAGAATGGATATAAGACCTTACAATTGCCTGTGGTATTAGTGTTCATTTTGAAAGCTGTCTGCTCCTTGTAGTTGTGCAGGACTTAGGCTGTATGCCGTACTCATACTCCTGCTTTTTGGAGGGTACTGTAACAGTGCCCAAAAGATCATAGGGACATATATATCCAATACAAGCTGTTAAAGACAATGAACATGAATAGGGTTATTGGAACACAGTACTTTATTGGGCTGCTGTATATAACTGATGTTGAGCATAAGAATAAATATGGATTAGAAATATAGCAGTGGTCTACAACCTTTAAGTTTTTCAGCAGTTACTATACTACAAGTCTCGTCATGGCCTGACATGAGCAAGCACATATGGTATATTTAAGTGTTCAAGAGCTGTTCTATTAATTCATTTGTCCTCAGCAGCGTGGAGTGAACTATTGAAAAGTGTTTGTTTGATTTGACCTGTTTAGTGCTTTAGTTAAATATTATGGTTGGAGAAAAAAAAATGTTCATTATGTTCAACAGATAATCACTGCTAATCTTTAGAATAAGACTCTAAATTGTGGTTGTCCAAATCCCTTATAGGGGTTGTCTTACTGGGGGATGTCAAACATCATATTTTAAAATGTGGGTAGCATAAATGGAAGTAAGTTTGTCTGTGGATACCATTGTGCAGTTTTTTATCATCTCATTGTCCCCCTAGTGGAGGGGAGTGTGAGCTTCTGCTCAGCAATTACCTGCACCTGTTTATCTTTCCCAAGTAGCACAGGGACTTCTGTTGCTTCCTACTGGTTGTTTTTATTCCAGCCATTGAGCTGTAAGTATGGCATTTGCTGTGTTTTTTTAGATTTTTTGGATACCATTAGCAAAGTGCTATGGCTTAGTAGAACAGGTGACTATTGTGTGTGCATAGCAACCGTGCAGGTGCCCAGGTCGGACTCCGTCGGTGGCTGTTGGCCCTGCTGTATGATGTGTAGTCCCATCCAGGTCGGTCTCGGGAGCACGCACAGTTTGTTGATGCTGTGCTGGGATGGAGAGAGACCGACCTGATGCTGTGCTGGGATGGAGAGAGACTGACCTGATGCTGTGCTGGGTTGGAGGGAGACCGACCTGATGCTGTGCTGGGATGGAGAGAGAGAGACCTGATGCTGTGCTGGGCTGTGCTGGGACGGAGAGAGAGAGAGAACACACCTGATGCTCTGCTGGGCTCGAGAGAGAGACAGACCTGATGCTGTGCTGGGATGGAGAGAGAGAGACCTGATGCTGTGCTGGGATGGAGAGAGAGAGACCTGATGCTGTGCTGGGAAGGAGAGAGAGAGACCTGATGCTGTGCTGAGATGGAATAAGAGACACCTGATGCTGTGCTGAGATGGAGAGAGAGACACCTGATGCTGTGCTAGAACGAGATAGACAGACCTGATGCTGTGCTGAGATGGAGAGAGAGACACCTGATGCTGTACTGGGGGAGAGTGAGAGACCTGATGCTGTGCTGGGATGGAGAGAGAGACACCTGATGCTGTCCTGGGATGGAGAGAGAGACACCTGATGCTGTCCTGGGATGGAGAGAGAGACACCTGATGCTGTCCTGGGATGGAGAGAGAGACACCTGATGCTGTCCTGGGATGGAGAGAGAGACACCTGATGCTGTGCTCGGATGGATAGAGAGACGCCTGATGCTGTTCCGGGATGGAGAGAGAGACTCCTGATGCTGTGCCGGGATGGAGAGAGAGACACCTGATGCTGTCCCCGGATGGAGAGAGAGACGCCTGATGCTGTGCCGGGATGGAGAGAGAGACGCCTGATGCTGTGCTGGGATGGAGAGAGAGACACCTGATGCTGCCTTGGGATGGCGACAGAGACACCTAATGCTGTGCTTCGATGGAGAGAGACACCTAATGCTGTGCTTCGATGGAGAGAGACACCTGATGCTGTGCTAGAACGAGATAGGCAGACCAGATGCTGGGCTGAGATGGAGAGAGAGACACCTGATGCTGTGCTGGGATGGAGAGTGAGACACCTGATGCTGTGCTGGGATGGAAGGTGAGGACACCTGTGCTGTCCTGGGATGGAGAGAGAGACACCTGATGCTTTTCCTGGGATGGAGAGAGAGACCCTGAGCTGTCCTGGGATGGAGAGAGAGACACCTGATGCTGTCCTGGGAATGGAGAGAGGGGACCCCTGATGCTGTCCTGGGATGGAGGAGAGGACACCTGATGCGTCCTGGGATGGAGAGAGAGACACCTGATGCTTTTCCTGGGATGGAGGAGAGACACCTGATGCTGTCCTGGGATGGAGAGAGAGACACCTGATGCTGTCCTGGGATGGAGAGAGAGACACCTGATGCTGCCTTGGGATGGCGACAGAGACAGCTAATGCTGTGCTTCGATGGAGAAAGACACCTGATGCTGTGCTAGAACGAGATAGACAGACCTGATGCTGTGCTGGGGGAGAGAGACAGACCTGATGCTGTGCTGGGGGAGAGAGGCAGACCTGATGCTGTGCTGGGATGAAGAGAGAGACACCTGAAGCTGTGCTGGGATGAAGAGAGAGACACCTGAAGCTGTGCTGGGATGAAGAGAGAGACACCTGAAGCTGTGCTGAGTAGAAAAGAGAGATCTGATGCTGTGCTAGAGAGAGAAGCCACCCCCGTTGTAAGCCGGGGGTGGCTTGTGCATTTTTTGGCCAAAAACATGCAGACCAAGAATCCAAAGTTTTTCATAATTAGAGAGAGATGTCAGTCCATTTTTAAAAGGGAAATTTTAGTGCACAGTCCCGCATAAAACACAACTGTGCAGTCCCATTCACAACTGTTTTGTGTGAGAGCTGTGCAGTCCCATGTAAAACACAACTGTACTGCACAGTCGCATGTAACAATTGTTCTGCAAGAGAGAGAATGTGCAGATCCCATGTAAAACACTTAAAAACAAATAAAGCATATAGTTTTGTAGGAGAGCCATTTAACTGTTCTGCGCAGGAAAATCCGACGGTACAATGTGCTGCATAGACAGCAATGAAAAACCCATGAGAGATACTACAAATTCTATATGAACAGAGGATTTATACCAATATATCACTGCAAATAATAATCCTGTTTAAAACTTAACTTTTATTTATCTTTTTAAAAAAATATTAATATCTAAACCCCTATACATTACCACTACCATCCCTAGATGATTACAGCATACTGTGCACTATCTGCCAGTGGAGTAATCGCCTGATAAGAGCGGCTCCGTTTTAAAATGACAGAAAAATGTCACTACATGCGTGTATAAACACCTTTAAATCCCAGCTATCCCGACGCGTTTCCCCCATACAATTAGGGTTCATCAGGGGATTCAAAATTTCTCTCACTGTGGAAAAAGAATCGCTATATACAACGCATATATCACAACACTGTACTTCAAAATTAGATGAAAATACTGTTTACTTAGCTCAAGTGCTGCCAGGTATAATGACGATACATTCCCCGGGGCAGCACCTCTGGTTGCTGGCACCCAAGATAAGAGGGATACAGAGCACTATTGTCTCTGCCTCCCTTTTTATGTCCTTTAATGGCCCCAAAGATGTATAGTAAACAATTACCCAATGTTATACGTAAACAATAAATACTGCATGCTCGCTTCCAGGTTCCTTGGGGCACATGTGCCTATTTTCTTGCTCAGGGGTTATAGGCGTTCCCGGATATCAACTGCGGCATGTCGGAAGTAGAATACCCGTCACTTCCGGTTAACATCGCCGGAAGTGACACGCGCATATGCTGAATGCCGGCCCGAAAACCCGCGGCGCCTGGCGTTCACAACAAGCACTGCGCATGTCGAAAGGCAGTTCATGGATTATCGCCATATCTGTAAATGAAGATGCGCTATGCTCCTAACCATATATATCGATTGAATGTCACGTGTCCACCCTCAGCCGATGTACTTACTACCAACACCACATCATCTACCATAATATATTAAAAATAAAAGTCTAATGTGGCGGGGCATAATATAATTGACTTTCCTGAGCAAAAAACAGTGCAAATTAAAAATGGGCTTAAAAAAGGGGGCCAAAAAAGAAACGTTTGGGGTACAAATTTCATTGTCCTCAGCTGACTTGGATTATCAAGCTGTAAGTAATCAATTGAATATAATGAAAAATTGAAAATATGGGCACTGATACATATTCATTGGTCAGACTTAAAAAGAATCCATAGTGGTCCTCTATGGAGGGGTGCAAACAGGGCAAAGCAATGGTCCGACAGGTCGGCCAAAGTAGACGCTTATTCTATAAAACCAACCAAAATTGCAAGCGTCCTCATTTAGGCCGCTTTGGTATGGACAAGTCCATGCGGTAAATTCCATTTGGGCCTCCTTACAGCAGGATCGTCTATCCCATTCTCCTCCTCTGGGGACTGTCTCCATAAAAACAACTTCCAAAATCAAAAGCGGGCAGAGATTCCCAATCACCATATGATATTCCCACACATGGTCGGGAGCCACTGACGTATGCTCTTCTATTTCGTATTACCCACAGATGTTAACACAAATCTTCTCTTGAATATTCTCCTTGTTTTCCAATATAATTGAGTGGGCAGGGGCATGTAGCCATGTAAACTACCCTTCCGTGTTACAATTGATTTGGCGAAATCACTATAGAAAAAAATTGCTTTCCATTTGAGGCACTTGTAAGAATTTAGGTTTTTGTATGTAACGACATGCTACACATCTTTGCCCACATTTGGAACATACCTAACGGACCCCCCCCACCCCCCACCCCCCCCCTCCTTTCCATCCAATACCTTAGGGGTATTGGTGTAATAATGACATGGAACAGTCTATCTTTTATGATCCTACCCCTCAGATAAGGTTATCAGGGGGTTGAGGGATAGATATCCCTCTAGATCCTGAACCAACATCAAAATAGCCCGCAGTATTTTTTGAGGATATAGGTGACTTCTAGATTTCTGTCATCAAAGTTGCAACTATACGTGCTCTTATGGTCTCATTTATCTGCCTGGGAGTTACCCCTGTAATACGAGTGTCCTGTTTTGTTTTTGTTCATGGCCTAAAGGCATGAATCCAAGGACGCTTTGATTGATATCCTCATTAAGAAATCTCACTCTCAACATACCTGACTGTCTCTCTAAAATCCTCATCCTGGAGCATGTTTCTCTTACTCTCAGAAATTACCTTTGTGGAATTCCTCTCTTACGATGGGTATGGATGGTAACTTTTCGACAGTGAAGCAAGGCTGTTGGGGGGGGGGGGTAGTTGCTGGTGGGTTATCCTATACAAATCTGTATGAGATTTTACCTTTGCAGATCTTTAATGATAGAGAACATCCAGTAAGGAAATCATCTCTCCTGCATCTCATATGTGAAATGCATACCGATGTCATTTTTGTTGAGCTGTCCAACAAACTCCTCAAAGCTGACATCTTTGCCCTCCCATAGAATGATGAATGTCATCGAAGTACCGTCCCCCCAGAATAACATATCTGGGGGTGCCATTGATTATCTCGCCGGTTGGGATACCAGAGGTGTGGGGGGGGGGGGGGGGGTTGGTGGGGGGGGGATGGGGGGAGTAGCCTCTCCCACCATCCCAGGACATGATTTGGCATATGTGGGAGCACAAAGCTCCCCATTGCGGTGCCCCCTAGAGCTGTGGAAGGTCTTGTAGCAGAAAACAAAGTAATGTATGCCGTAGCACAAATCCAGAAGTCTAATTACGAAAAGTATTAGTGAGCCTGATATGTCTATGCTTCTTGTGACAAAAAATATCGACAGCCTGGATTTCCTCTTTCATGTGGGATATTGTGCTAACAGGCTTTCAACAACTATAGAACCTACATAGGTACCTCTTTATCAACAGCAAGTCCCATCCAGTCGTAGCGCAAAAGGACAGAGGTCGTCTCGATATAAAGATGGTCAAATGTAACTACAAAATCCTGTAAGATGTTAGTCTAAAAAAATCCCTAAACATTTTGTCGTAATCGCTCCCACACCTGAAACTATGGGTCTGGGCCTTTAATAGGCGGGGTAGCAACCCTTATTGGATCTTAAGGGATCGAATAAAAGTTGGTATTTGGGGATTAGAAGCATTATAAATTTAAATTCTGTTGTGTAAGTACTAAGGCCCCATCTCTAAACCCACCACAAGTACCTCACTAATTCCATATGAAGGTCGTTGTGTGGGGTCGCATAGAAAGAATACCATAGATACCTTATTGTCCTTAAGGAGATCGTTACACATCTGTTTGTATCATGTCAAGCATTTAATATAACTATATTTCCCCCCCTTATCGGAGGGTTTATAGATTATAGACTTGTCTCGTTCCAGTGCGTGACAACGCTTCTAATTCCATCATCTACTGAGATTTGTTGTGAAATGGTAATCTCTGTTCGCCAAGATTACGTAATTCTTTTGAGACTATTTGCAAAAATAAATTAAAAAAAAAAAAAATTTCACGTGTATCACACTGACTCGGGGTCATTCTCTACTCTTAAGTTTCAACTTCGTTTGTCCCTCTCTAGATCACTCTCCTCCTCCATACGGGACACATAAGGTATGTTTTATACCTTCCATATCCTGTGTCGTGACATCCCCCAACTCCTGACATTTCGATCTTATCTTTCCATTCTAACAGAATTTATGCCACTTGAGTGGGCTTACTCAGCAAATGAGATGTAGGCTCCTTGATCCAGGAAAAATCACTATATTTGGTGGTAGGGCACAAAGGTCAAGCCCTTCTGAAGAAAACAGGGTGCAATTCACTACTTACATAATTGTCTATCAGTAAAAGATTGATTATCTGATGGCTATGCTAATGTTATTGTTTCTGACTGATGCCTCAGTTCCTGATGCAGGTCCTGCGTCCATCCCTCTAAGAAAAAGGGTTGGTGGTGTTATAGGAGTTGCCAGAAGATGAGTGAGGTGCATAAAAAATCCATATTTACCCCCATTCCTTCCTGAATTTTGGCGTGGACGCCCATTTTCTAGATCATAGTCGCCTCTTGTTCCTCCCACTAGGTCTCGTAGTAGATTTGTGAGTTTAGTATCTGAAGATTCAGCGTCAGATGACACATAAACTCTATTATAGTGGGCTTCGTTTTCAAAAAATAAATTAATTAAAGGCTCTTCCTTCTTTAATTCGTTTGGAGGTCCCTATAGATATTGTATTAGCGTTTCTCGTGCCTTCAGTACCGCAGTCTGATATGGTTCTATAGAATTTTGTAGGTGCTATTTTTCTCTCCTAGTGCAAATCCTGATGCACCTCTAAGCTTTGATGCCGTGATACATCAAAGTTATATTAAACGTGTAGTGGTACTTTCTAATGGTTTGTTTTCCTCTTTTAATAGAATTTTCATAAGTCGCGTACTGAACTTAACTAATAAGTTCAGTTTTCCCACCTGGGCCAACTAAAATTCAAGACTGTGATCTATATATGGTCAGTGTAATGTAGATTCTAAGTCCACCTAGGTATAGATACGTGGATTCATATAATTCTACTAATGTTTGTGGGCCTTCCAACCAGGATATTGATAGTTGGATCGGTAAGCCGTATATTAATTTTTTAAAAAACCACTCTTAAGTCTGAATAATCACTTTATCTGACTCTACCTCAGGTCTCGAAAACACCTCTCTTGCCTCAGTTCATCCATTACACTTTAACCACAGGGCCACATAAAAAGCTGGCCATAATAAAGAGAAATACATCAATTCAATATGAACAAGGATTAAACTACAATATATCACCTGCAAATAAAAAATCCCTGTTAAAACTTAACTTTTACTATCTTTTTTAAAAAATATTAATATCTAAACCCCTATACATTACCATCTACATACCATAATGATACAGCATACTGTGCACTATCTAGCCAGTGGAAGTAATCGCCCTGATAAAGAGGCGCTCCGGCTATAATGACAACAATGTCACTACATGCGTGTATAAACAGCTTTAAGATCTCGGCAGCTATCCCCTACGCGTGTCCTCCCATAGCAATTGTCTAGGGGTACATCAGGGGATTCAACAATTTCTCTCACTTACTCTCATTTACAGATATGGCGAAAATCCCATGAAGCTGCCTTTCGGACATGCGCAGTGCTTTGGTTGGTGAACGCCAGCGGCCGTCGTGGTTCGTTCCGGCATTCAGGTCAAATGCGCCGGTGTCACTTCCGCGATGTTAACCGGAAGTTGACGGTTGGGTATTCATAGCTTCCGGACATGCGGCAGTTGAATATGCCGAACGCCGTATAAAACCAATTGACAAGAAAAATACGGCACATGTGCTCAAGGAACTTGAAGCGCAACTCATAGCAGTATTAATTGTTTATCCGTATAAACATTGGGTAATGTTTACTATAACATCTTTGGTGGCCATTAAGGTACATAAAGAAAGGGAGGCATAGACAATAGTGCTGCTGTATCCCTACTTACTTGGGTGCCAGCGTACCAGAGGTGCTGCGTGAATAGTATCTTCATTATACCAGGTCAGCACTTGAGCTAAGTATCAGTATTTTTCATCTAGATTTTGAAGTACATTGTGTTGTGATATATGCTTTGTATAATACTTATTCCTTATTTCCACAGTGAGAGAAATTTTTGAATCGCCCTGATGAACCCTAAATTGGTAGTGGGGGAAACGCGTCGGTATAGCAGTGATTCTAAAGGTTTGTTTATACACAAGCATGTAAGTGACATTGTCTGTCATTAAAGCGGAGCCTGCTCTTTATCAGGTCGATTACTCCACTGGCAGATATTTGCACAGTATGGCTGTATCAGCTATGTATGTAGTAGGTAATGTATAGGGTTTAGATATTAATATTTTTTAAAAAATAAGTAAAAGTTAAGTTTTAACAGGGATTATTATTTGCAGTGATATACAATGAAAAACCCATGCTGTATTCTATACATCAAATTTCCATCGCATTTAAAATCTGGCGGAATATGCAACATGTTGCATAATCCAGGGTATTCCAGAAGATTGCCTTTGGATTCCCATACATTTAATTATACAGGCTGACAGCAAATCCAAAAACCGACTGTGGCTTTTTTGCAAATCTGTGGCAAAAACCACGGTCCTGCTACAGTCCAGCAATGTCAAAATGCCCCAGCTCACAGAGAATGAATCATCAGGAGCGTGCACACAGTGTGGGGGTGTGTCTGCAGAGAGTTAAGTTACTTTCTGCAGTAAAGTTTGCCAAATGCTATAGCAAGACAACCCCTTTAACGTCTTAAGGTCTAAGCCTGTTTTGGACTTAAGGAGCAAGCCCTTTTTTCAAATCTGACATATCAATTTATTGGGAAATAACTTTTTAATGATTTACCTATTCATGTTAATTTTAGATTTTCTTGTGACACATTGTACTTTAAGTTCAAAATTATTTTTTTTCGAAACAATAATTATTTGTGAAAAATATAGAAAAATAAGAAAATTTGTTAAAATTTGCCATTTTCAAAGTTAAAAAATTTCTGCATCCAAGACAGTCATACCCAGCAAGTCAGTAAATAACGAACATTTAACATAAGTCTACTTTATGTTGGCATCATTTTTTAAACAATATCTTATTTGTTTGAGGACATTAGGGAAATTTCATTTTTCTTGCACATTTTCAATTTTTATCCTATTCAGGTCGAAGACAGTAGATGGATAACAGGGGAAATGGCAAATCAACATTGATTCCCCTGTTTTCTGCCGTTTTTAAGATATCCATATGTGGCTATAGTGCGCTATTTGACTCAACCACAAGCCTCAGAACAGGAGGAGCACTTACCGGACTTTGGGGTCTCATTTTCATCAGGATATATTTTAGGCACCATTCCAGGTTTGCAGACATTATCCAACAATGGTAAGTGACCGCCTCCGCTCTGGCAACAGCGTTGGCACGTAACTTTAGGATCGCGGTTATCGGTATGGTAAAAAAAACTTTATTGAAAATGTTCAAACCATGTTGGGGCAGCAGTACACAAGTGGTTCTAAAAACGAGCCAACCTACGGCTTACGTCGATTCGAACACTCAAAGGCTCTTGGTCTCACAGCGAGGGTCAATCCTTGTTGGATTATGTATGAATTGCCCGTGGAGCCGTGGTTTGTCGCGGGTGGGAGCGGAAATTAGGTGCAAGTAACATTATCTACAGGAGGACACTGAGCAGTTATCGTATGTGAGGGGGCATACTTATATATATTCGGCGATTTTGGCAGACACTGGTGGGCCTAAGGTGGCTAAAACCATAAATAAATATCCGCCTAAAAACACCTAGATTGTGAAAACTCCACCCGTTCAAGGAATATGTTCAGGGGTGCAGTGAGTATATCACGCCCGAGGTGTTAGACAAAATTTGTTTACATTAGGCTGTGAAAATAACAAATTTTTTTTTCTAATATCTCAGTATTCAGCTGAAAATGTTTAACTTTGCAAGGAGTGTGGAAAAAACCCCCCAAAAATGTATTTCACTATGTCTTCCAATTTTTGGCAATACCATTGTGGGGGAGTAAACTGCGTATGGGCGCAGGGCAGGGTGTACAAGGGGGGGACGCTATTTGGTTTTTGGGAATGAGGTTTTGGTTGGTGCTATGTTTTTTTGTTCCAAAAGCCCCCCCCATTTTGGTTCACACCCCTGGGGGGGGGATTTTTTCTTGGGGTATATTTGCAATTTGGGTGATAGGTGTTCCACATTTTTTTTTTTTTTTTATCTTTGGCATAAAATAAAAAACAAATTGCTGTTCCACCATTGTTTTTTGGGTTTTTTTTTGGGCTTGCTTACTCCCCAAAGGGTATTCCCCCAAAGGCCACATCTGGGTCAAAGAGGAAAAATGAAAAAAAAAAAAAAACGGTTTACCCTTCAAGTGATTAACAAACCCCTAAAGACCTACATACAAAAAGGGTCATCCCCCGCAAAGGCGGGCCCCGCCAAATAACTCCAGCCTTTAAAGGGGACCCTCAATCTCGGGGAAAAAATTTGGTTTTTCCCCGCTTATCATAGTGGATCTATCTTAGCTCTTATTATTTGAAGGACCGGTTTCCCCTGGTGAACCCTCTTGTGCATTTTGTTTGGCACAGGAGGGGGAAACACAGGAATGTGTTAAATTGATGTTAATTATTTGCTTCTATTGTATTGCAATTTTAAAAGAAGCTTTGATCTGATCTGAGGGAAAAAAAAGGGGAAAATTTATTTTCCCAAAATTTCCAGGGCAGAACTTCCTTCCCAACCTCCAGTTCCTTGCCCTCCACTACCCACTCTAACACCACCTATTCCCGCAACATTGCCCAAATGGGGGGTTCAGTGTATGCACCATATTATTATCCATGACCAGGCAGTGGGTACCAACACCCCTTCCACCATAAAACCTTCCCCCTTGTCTTTCTCCGATTTCCCCCACTCCTCTAATCTTGATTTTTTTTTTTTTTTATTTATTCAGTTTTTGGGCCAAAAATGTAATAAAAATTTATTTATTTAAATTTTCTTACTTTCATATTATTTGAAAATTGTGAGGAAATGGGTGGGGTTATGGGAAATTTTATTTTGCTAAATATATTTAAATAAATTATTTCTGTTATAATGTTATATCTTGCGTCAATATTATTCCATTATATACATACATTGTGACATACAAATTTTTATCTGATTCCCGTCCTGTAGTAACATGTATATATTTATTTCATATGGTAACTATTACATATATATTACCTTTTAAAAGAAATCTAGATGTGTTTATATTACCAAGTATAATAAAAAAAAAACTTTCGAGCACTGACTATTTAAAAAAAAAAATAATAATTGACCTTTTGACCTTTTTAACAACACAAAAAAAAAATTGTAAATTGGTAAGCATTAAAAAATTGTAGGCACAAATAAAGAATTTTTTTTCATAATTCATTAAAAAGGGTACAAAGCCTTAAATTGGTTTTTACCATGAAGTAAAAACACCTTCACCGGGTGCTTGCCCGGGAGCACCCCCCTCCCTATTTTCATGCAGGTGGGGTTTCCCGCTCGCTGGATAAACCCGGGGATGGGTTTTTACTTTGTGGGAACACCCCTTCAAAACAAAAATTTAAAATTTTTTAAAACAATGAAGAAGGGCCCCAAAAGTATTGAAAAATGGTTTCCCTTTTGTTTTAACCGACACACTTCCCTTAAAAAGTAAGCCTCAGTGCTGGGGGTGATAGCCCCTGGGGAGGCAAATTGATAGGCCCCAGACCTTCTGCGGTCGTGAATAGTTATAAAAGTCTCCTCACAGGGCAGCGTACTGGAAGGGGTCCTCCGCAAACTAAGGGGAATCTCAATAAAATGGACCTAACCCATTTCTACATCAGTGCTGGTCTAAAAAATTTTTTCATAGAGTAAGGGCCCGGAGCTTTTTTACTAACCCCCTGTGTCCTCCTTTTAAATGCAATGGCCCTTTTTAAAAACCCCCCATGTCATGATTTCCAAAAATGCATTTTTGGGGGTTTAAACTGGCATTAAAAAATGCCCCTTTCACATCCCGTTCCCTTGAGGGGATGGCCACCATGTTTTGGGCAAAAAGGAAATGCCTTACCTGTGACCATCACTAATTGCACTGGATTCGTGGTTTGTGGCAATGGTCTGGGAGATGGTATAGTGAGCTGATCATGCAGCACTGTACAACCAAATTCTGAAGTTAGCAACGCCCTGGAGTCCCCTATACTGAGAGAGGCATGAACTTCAATCAAAACAAACTTGTATCTTTTTTGTTATTCTAATGGCATGCCCCACGGTACTGAGCAAATACCGGTCAGATTATCCGATCGCTATTTGCTCTGTTTTGCGGCCGTGCCACCGCCGCAGGGGGTCAGCTTTTCTCCGCTGTTTTGCAAAAAAAAGCCCTCCTCCTTCGTATTGAATGTTCATATCTGCCCGAAAAAAGGCGGAAGAAGAAAAGTTCAATCTTTTTTGGCCACCATGGTTTAAAAAAACCCTCCGGGGAGAAAAAACCGTTCAGTGGGGATCACTGCACGGATTTTCCATAGAGGCCCATTCTAAAGTTGGACAGCCGGTTTACAGACTGCCTTCAAAACCGAAAACCGTCTGAAAAAAAGACTGGGAAATGCCCTTTATCGGATCCCCTTATCTCAAAAGGGGAAAACTAGAGTTAGTCCGCACGCCCACCCCACTTTCAAGGGTCAGCTCACTTACTAACACAACATCCTTTACTTTGGGGCTCTGTGTGTCAAAAAACAGTCCCCTTAAATGTATTTAAAGTAGAAAAAAAACCTACCAATCGGCTTCAATCTTCTTTATTTAGCACAAAACCCGGGGAGGGGGGTTTACAATGGAGTATTCCCTTGTGGCGACAGCTGTTTCGCGCTTACCCACGCTTCATCTCACTTGTATACACCACAATTTTGTCGATGGTGGATTTCCTAACACGGAACTGCAGGAGCAATGAAACGTAACTCTGTCCAGTTGTGAGAAATAAGAATTTACATTAGCAAACAGAAATTTTCTATTACTAATAAACATTGAAGAAAGCATGGTAAATATTTACAAATAAAAAAGGAATAATGTGAATGGAAGTGTATCACAAAGTGATGAGCAATCTCTCGGTGGGACTGATGGCTAAACGCATCACCATATCCTGTCTGTGAATTCCATAGTTATCTAAGGGCCTGCTTAAATTTGGGTTAAAATATAACTTTTTTTACTTTTTAAACAAAACCCCACAATACTTTCAACAATTAAGCAATAAAAGGCTAATAAAACATTATCATTATACGGATACAAGTATGGGAACCAAAAATTTGTGTATGCTCCAACAAGAATGTTTTTGGCAAAAACCCTACATAAATAGATAACGTGTTTTCAAATCAGGTTCTTATATATAATAGATGAAAAAAACAGCCATATATACAGTTGATCCAATAATTGCAAACAATGCCGTATATTAGCAATGCCACGTTATAGCCCCACCCGTTAGAAGTACCTTGTTAGCTCCCCTATAAAAATAAAAAACATACACATAGGCTGAGGGACAAAACTTTTGAACTTTACTTCATTTTTAAAAATTTGGTCAAAAAAGACATGTTCTATGCGAACACCTTGGAATGAAAAACATATAAAACGTGGCGTACTTAGTGTTTTGTTCCCCTGTTTGGAGGTGATGATAGTATATTTAGAAGTGGAGCCGATATGTGGTTGCACCCCGTCCCCGCCAGCAATGACGTCATTGCAGGCGGAACTGGGCTGAACTCGATGATGGCTCTTTCTTCATTTGGGGACTATCCTCACCCCCTAAAAGGAGAATATACGCTAGTACGCCACGTTTCATAGTTTTTAATTGCCAAAGGGTTTTTCTCATTAAACTATTGTCTTTATACCAATTAAAAAAATGAAGTAAAGTTCAATGTTTTGTCCATACAGCCTTGTGTATGTTTTGTTTTTAAAGGTTGAAACGAAGTTTAATACTGTGAGTTTAGCGGCTCTGGGATGTGTTCACTGTTGGGCAGAGACAGAGACGTATTCCAGGTGAAAATCAGGGCTTTGTATTTTTTTTGACAAACAAAAGTACAATGTGAAGGCAGCAAAAACACAAAAAAACAAACGCCCCCCGTTGGCTTAAAAACAGAGGTCATTCTGTCAGTTGAAAGTTCACCCCTTGGGTTTTTCCGGGGGACCCCCACCCAGGCTTGAAGGTAGCGGGGGTTTAACCCCCTTAGTAGCTTACCTGTGACTTTTTTTCCCCGGAACCCCCGGGTGGAGTCATGGGAAGTGAGCCCCCCCCCTGCTCATGTCACTCCCAATGAAAGGCCGCCCGGGAAAAATGGCTGAAGCCTTTACTAACTATTACCATGTTTAAACTATGTCGAAGGTCTAAACTGTCGCACCTTTGAATTTGGTTTCTTCCCAAGCCCCTTACCTTGGGGGATGTTTTTTGGACATTGAAAGGTATGCCGGACTTTGGGCCGGGATGTAACTCCATTGTACACCCTTCCTCTTTCCCACCTCATATCCCCCCCCTTCCAGCCCCGTGGGGGGAGCCCCTTTTGCCCCCCGAAACATGTACTCTAGATAATGGTCGGGCGTTTGCTTGTGAGCCCCTGGACGGTGTTCTACACGAATTAAAAATCTGGGGCCCGGAACCCCACCGGGTCACCCTCGCATTTTCCCCTTTGTTTGGGCCATCCATTTCAATGGGGGTGTCCTGATCACCCAAAAATTCCTCCCCCCAGATAGTACCTCAGCGCCTGATTCCCCTTTTTCGAGCCAGACATTCCCTCTACAATCGAGTTTCTTTTCTGTGCTGCAGTTGGTGAGGTACCCGCGGGGTGTTTTCCCCATTAACCCCTTTGGGCGGAGCCCCAAAACCCCCACCTTGAGGTGTTGTATATGAACCCCTTTGAAATCAGGGGTAACCAGTACGGTTCTTAAGGTACCTCCTTAAGTTTCGAAAGGCTTGCTCAGCCCGGGGTTCCATTTTACTAGGGGGGATTTTGCCCCCTTTGGTGAGATCTGTGAGGGGGCAGCTATTGTGGAAAAAACGGCACAAACCTTTTTAAAACCCTGCAAGCCAAGGAGGCTTAACCTTTTTTTTGGACACGGGGTTTGGGGCCAATTTTGAATGGCCTGGGTTTCTCCCTGGGGTTTGATGCCCCCCTGGGCCAAAAATTTATACCCGGGGTAGCACCTCCTTGTATTGCGCATTCTGTGGGTTGGCCGTTAGCCCGGGGGGCCCCTATCGCGTCTGGGGAGCTTGCCCCCTTAGCCAATGCAAAATCCCAATGGCCTGTAGTCACCACACATCCGGGTATGCGGCTGAATAGTTTTTATGGGCTGCGGATGTGTCCATTCCCTCTGAAAGGTGCAGGGGCCCCATGCAAACCCCAAAGGGAGGCGAGTAGGGAATGTCCCTCGGGGGGTGGAAAATGCGTTTTTTTTTTGGGGCCCTGATTGTGAGGGGAACCTGAAAATCCCCTTGGTGAGGTCTAAGGTGGTCATAACCTCGCGGGCCCCCAACTCTCGATCGGCTCGTGCCCCTTGGCATGGGGAAGGCACGAATTGGGACTTCTTTTTAACTTGCGGAAGTCATTACAAAACCGAAGCTACCTCGGGCTTAGGATAATCACGAGGGGGCTGGACCACCCCTTGGGACTTTCTTTTACCCCAGGGCTAGCATTTTCCCATTTTCTGAAAGGGTTTTCCTCGGGGTTTCTGGACCCTGTTGTCTGCCCCCCAAACCTTTTTGGGGGTCGGTGACAATGTCATGTTGGGGACTTGTCCGGGGGCAGTTAAAAATTCCTCGGTTCCCGTAGGAACTCCGGACCCCCTGTCTTGGCCCTTGACAAGGACTCGTGAACGGGGGGGGGGGTAACCCCTTGTTTGGGACTCCCTGACCCCCCCTTGCAGCCACCGGGTTTTTCTCGGCCCTTCCGGGGTTTGATGAGGTTAAAATTGGGTAAATTTGGTGGGTTTTTTTTTCCTGGGGGGAAAAACCTTGTAACACCTCCCCCCCCCGTTCACAGTCTCAAGGGCCTTCCCATTTGCTGGAACTTGCTTTAAGTTGTAAAAGTACGACCCCCTGCCCCCCGGGTGAAAAGCCCCTGACTCTTGCGGTTGTTGAAAACCCCGGGCCGGGGCTTTGGGGTGTATTTCCCCTTTTCGGGGATAACTCCCGCGATCCGTCCTGCATGTCGGCTTATGCTTATGCCCTTCGTAAGGGGTTTCCTCTTGCTCCCATTTTTCTCTGGCTATGTCCAGGGCCCCGGGGATGTCCCCCATATGCAGCTCGAATGGAGGAACCGTGGATCCCATGGGGGCTTCCCCCCGGGTGGCGAACATAAGATAAAAGGCAACAGGTTGGGCCCCAATCCCCACCTCCTTTTCCACCACCTTTTTTAACATGCCCTTTAAGGTTTTAAATTTAAAGCCCCGACCCAACCCTCGGTCTGGGGATGGTACAGGAGGTGGCCCGGTGGGGAATTTTTAGCAGGGAAGCTCTTTTGGGTTTCCCTTGGACATAAAAGGGGGACCCTGATTTCGTCAGGATCTCCTTGGGGATCCCCTTTTGGGTGAATAGCTGAAACACTCCCTGCTATCCCTTTTGAGGGGATTTTGAGGGTATAGCTTCAGGGTTTTCGGTGGCTAATCCAGTAAACCAAGATATGTGTGCCTCTACTGATTTAGGGGGGGACCCGGGGCCAATCCATGCCAAACCGCTCAAATGGACTCTATAATGGGGAGAGGGAACCAATGGGCTCCCGGAAAAAGGGGTTAGGGGCGTGGACCTGACATCCGGGGGGCCCGACAGAATTACCACTGCCTTGTAGATGCGGGCCGTAGAATTACGCTCCACCCGCCCTAGTTTTCTCCCGCCCCCAAATGTCCCCAAAACACATGGATGTGCAGCTCTAAGTTTTTGGGCATGTGTTTTTGGGGGACTACCAAATGTTCCACCACCCCTTTTTGGGTCTTTCTCACCGGTATAATAAATTGTCCCCTACGGCGAATCGGGTTTGACCAACTGCTCCCCCGTTCCTGCGGGTTTCCCATCAAAGACCTTTTCGCTTTTCCAAGCGTTACCAGGTTAGGGGGCACTATTGTTCTGTGCCCAAAAATTCCCCCTCGAGACTGGCAAGGAGGAAGTTTTTAACTCAAGGGGGTTTCTGGGGTCTCCCGCCAGGACCCACAAGGGAAAAAGGGAAGGTTCAACTTACCCCTTGTTTGGGACACGTCATTTTTAGCAGGGACATCTTTACATTTTTGAGTTTTATTCCCCCCAGGTCCCAAAACAGGGAAAGTCACACCAATAATGCGCTGTGAGGTAAACTGGGCAAACGGACTCATTTTGGGGGCCCCACCCGGCAGTTCTTTTGCCAGTATGGCTGGGGTAGTCCTGGTGCCCTGGATACAAACTACCCCCTTCCGTGGAGGTAGTTGTTGGGTCACCAGTCGGGCTTGCAAAAGGGTCCTAAGCTCCCCGATCCAGGGGGGCCTGACCAAATGTCCCTTAATGGGAACAGGGCACCTGTCGGGGGCCCCTTTTCCCAGCGACCCGAGTGGGAATATACGGCCCCGGGGAAACCCGGAGGTACGCCCCCCATCCACATTCCATGGGTTCCTCCTCCCCCGGGGAAGTGCCGCAATGTCCATCCTTGGGATCACCCCAAAAAAGGGGTCCCCCGGCCTAGAAAAAGGGTCCCGTTTTGGGGTGGTTTCCCCCTCCCCCCTTCCGTATACCGGGAAACCCCCTTTTTGGGGCAGGAGAATCTTACCGCGGTTTGGGGGTTGCGGATTCCCCGGGGGTTTAGGACCCCGCGGAACTCCTCTGTAACGTGTCCTTCCCCAACCGCGACCAATTCGTCCCGCTTTTGGGTCGGGGTACCCCCGACCTCTGGAGTTGATGGGAGGGGGCCCCCCCAAACGGTCAAGCTTTTTCCCCACCACCCGGCAGGTGGGGTGGGGGCCCGGCTGTGACTTGTTGGTAATGTGGAAAGGTCTCATTTTTGGGCCTGGCGGGCTTGGCCGGTTTTTAATCCCAGGTTGTACTCCTGGGCCCGTACGGCCAGGGTGACCCCCAGCGGGCAGGTCTCCCCCGCAGTTTTTTTTAGTCCTTGGGGTCTTTGGGAAAGCGGGCAAAAAAGGCCTTTGCGGTTCCCCCCGTTGGAAAAGGGGGCCAGGCATCCGCCCCCTGGGTCCGCCGGCAGTCCTTTTGCTAACCCCTCAAAGGGCCCAGGTAAGCTGATGTCGTCATCCCCGGGCATCTTCCAGGGAACTTGCACCAATGGCGGGGTGTGGCCCCAGCACTTGTGGTATTCTGGCCTTGCAGCCCGGGTTGTAACTGTTGCTGCGGGTGGTTTTCCCGCTGTTTGCTCTTTACCCCTGGCCTGGGGGTCTCAATTTGCAGGGGATTTGTTCAGTTTGCGCCCGGAGGTTCTTTGTGCGCTTTTGTGGCTGGGGCCCCATCGCTGGGGGTTTGCGTTTGGGTTTAAATTTGTTGCTTCACCACTTCCTTTTTTTGCCCCCTCTGGCTGACGAGCGGTAGTGCTTGCCCAGGACTACGTTTTTTCCCCTGTCCAGAAGGTACTTCCTTGTTTTGCCCGCATCCTCCCCCATGTGTGAGTTTTTGCGGCTCTGGGACGTGACTTCACGTGTTTAGGCAGAGCGAGCTTTTTCCCGGTGAAAAACAGGGTTGTATTTTATTTTGAAGCAAACAGAAAGTACAAGGCAAGCATGCACAAACAAAACAAAAACAAAAACCCCCCCGTTGGGGTCTTAAAAATAACAGGGTACTTTTGTCGTCTGCAAGTTCACCCCTTTCTGGTTTTCCAGCAGGACTCCACCCAAAGGGTTTAAGGGAGCCAGGGGGTTTTAACCCCCCATAGTCAGCTTACCTGTGCCTTTTTTCTAAGGTAAACCCCGGAGTGGAGAGGGAAGTGGCACCACCCTGCCTTTGCTCACCCCAATGAAAGGGACCCGGGAAAAGGTGAACCCCTCAACATATTAGCATGTTTTAAAAAATATGTCGACAGTTAAAATGTCCACACCTATTGAAGTTTGGCTTTTCATTCCCCCAAGTCCCTTACCCTTGGGGCATGTGTTTTTTGGACATTGAAAGGGGGATGCCAGGCAGGCCAATTCACTATTGAACCCCTTCCCCGCTGTTGCCCCCTTACAATCCTATATGTAAAGAACCCTTGCTTTTTTTTACTATCTGAATGAAATCAAAATGAATTTGCCTTTTTTGGTCATTAGGATTCCCAAAATTATTTATATTTGCCAAATCCCAGAATAGGAGAGAAAAGAAAATTTTTTAAAGGGCTTTATAATTACTTTCTGCAAATAAAAGTTTAATAGGATTACAAATTTTTTAAAACCTTTTTTGGGACAGCCAATATGACATGTCATTTTTTGGGAAGCTTCGCGGGTTTTTTTGGCATTTTTGGAAATCTGAGTTAGAGATACTTTGTGGATGTTTTTAAAGACACCAGAAACCATGCTTTGTGTGTAGCAAGGGGAAAAATTTAAAAAGAAATCACCCAAGATACAGAAAAAGAATTGTGGACATGCCAAGTCTGGTTACCCCTTGGGTGCAATTTTCAGATACTAAAGGTGCCCCTTTCATTGTCCCAAAAAAAATTATAAACGCAAGCAGAAAGAAAGGGAAATTTTCCCAATTCATACTGCTCAGGGGAGAGGGTTTTTGTGTCTCAGAGATGAATGTATTTGGCTGACAGTGCATATCAACCCCAAGAACAAAAGAAAAAGTTTTTTGAAGTGGGCGGCAGAAGCTGTTAAGATTGTGTCATTATCCCAGTGAAGAGTACTGTAGAAACCATGGCTGAAAGGCCCTTTGCCAAAAAAAGTTTTTACCCAAAGAAACTTAAAAAAAGTTTTTGCAAATGCCACAGGGAAACAAAGAACCTACATTTTTGAAGCCCTTTTCCCCGTGTATTAAACAAACTAAAATTGAACGTTTGGCCCACAATTCCCATCGTTCTTTTGGGGGGAAAAAGGGAGAAGTTTGGAACCTAAGAAACCACCCCCAACTGGAAACAAGGGGGTGACGTCATGTTGTGGGGTTCTTTTGTGCAGTAGGGATGGCATTCAAAAAATAGAGGAAAATGGGGAAAGAAGATTTTTTGGCAAACTGAGGCAATACCCAAAAGACAAGAAGAAAAAGTTGGGGGGAAAGGGTCTTAAAAGTGTGACCAAGCAATCCCAAACGGGTTCAAAGTGTTTTAAGGAAAACCCAAGGATTCAGTCCTTTTAAAATTTTTATGGGAAAAGGGAAAAGGAGTCGAGCAACAACCACAAACATGCCCCTTACACCATTTTTCTGCAGGAGGGAAAGGGCCAAAATTTACAACTATTGTGAGAAAATTTGTGGAAAAATATCCAAAATGTTTGACCCAAGTTCCAGTTTAAGGGCAAGTACCCCAAAAACTAAGAAATGAGTAACTTTTGACTTTTTGAAAGCAATAAAAAAATGCCTTAAAAAATTTTTCCTCATTATTTTTTAATTTTGGGGAAAACACTCAAGTCAGCGGATCGTCAGTTGCAGGACTATCAGGCCTGTCATCGATGGGTCCGTGCCCTGTGAATCTCCGTAACAAACAGCATCGCCAGTCTGTTCTTCAATGGTTAATGCAACCTGCATCCAGCAGTCTTACCTCCTCGTCCTCCCAGTCACGGCCACAAATGTCGTCAACATCATCGTCAGCATCCGTCCAACATGAAGAGAAGGCAGCCCAAATGTCAACTCATGTACCCACCACTGTGGATAATCCATTTTCTAAAGACCTCTTAGATGACGAAATGCGGTTGGGGTCAGAAGGCATTTCAAAAGATCAAGAGGCCAAAGAGGATGATTTTGTCTGCTCTGACGCCCAATCGTTGATGCCATCAGAGGAGGAGAGGGAAGCCGGTCAATCGGCAAAAATCCTGGGCGGTCAGCAATGCCTTGCAGTGCCTGTTACTTGTAGCCCGCAGCTCCAGGATGTAGAATGTCAGGACGAGGAAGTCACCTGTGTTGATGATGAAGATGACGACATTGTGGATCCAACGTGGTCTTTTCAGCAGAATTTGCTTGCGAGCGCTTCGTCACTGGACGAGGAGGAAGACGATGGGGTAGTGTCAGTACGGGTCCCACATGAAAAAGGGAGAGGGTGGTCTCACGTCAGCTGAGATTCTTCCACCAGCCATGATCAGCGGAAACACCGCTCCTCGCTTATCACCGTCGAAAAGGTCCAGGACCTCTCAAGCCTGGGCCTTTTTCGATCAAGCCTCTGATTCCCCCAGCGATGTCATCTGCCGCCTTTGCCGATGATGATGACGACATTGCGGATCCATCCTGGTCTTTTCCGCAGAATTTGCTTGCGAGCGCTTCATCAGTGGACGAGGAGGAAGACGATGGGGTAGTGTCAATACGGGTCCCGCCACAAAAGGGAGGGGGCCCGGTCGCCGAGGTCCGCTGACACGATTCCGCCAGCCACGGTCAGCGGCAACCCCGCTCCTCGCTTATCGCCGTCAAATAGGTCCAGGACCTCTCAAGCCTGGGCCTTCTTTGAGCAAGCCTCTGATTCACCCAGCGATGTCATATGCCGCCTTTGCCGTAAACGCATCAGTAGAGGGAAGAATCTTAGGTGTTTAACCACCACCAACATGTCTAGTCACATGCAGCGAATGCATGAGTTGAAATGGAGGGAACACTTGGCCACGTCCAAGACCAAGCATTCCTCTGCTGCCCATGTCCTGCAGCGGTATGAGAAAGGATCAGCCCCAGTTCCACACACAGTCGCCCAAGTACCACCACCACCACCAGAGACCCAGCCTAGCCCTTCTCCTTGCACCATTTTGACCTGCATGCCCTACAGCGGCCAGTCTAGCAGCCAGCCTTCTGTCTACCAGGTTTGGGAGCAGAAGAAACACGTTAACCCAAACCATCCCAAAGCCAAAAGCCTAAATGTCGGCATTGCCAGGCTTTTGGCCTTGTAAATGTTGCCTTTCCGTCTGGTGGACATAGATGGGTTCCATAACGTTATGGCCCTTCCCTGCCCCCAATTCCAGATGCCGAGCAGACATTTCTTTTCCCGAAAAGCCCTGCCCTGACCAGCCATGTGTCATCTAAAATCTCCAGCGCGTTGTCTGCATCTGTGTCTGGCAAAGTCCATCTGACCACCAATAAATGGACTAGTAAGCACGGTCAAGGCCAGTATATCTCTGTGACAGCTCGCTGGGTGGATGTCTCTGGTGGTGACAGTAGCTCTCAGGCTCGGCGCACGCTCTTCAATACCGCAGGGATGGTGCAGGGTTCTTTCCCCCAAGGTCCACTGGTAGCATCACATGCCCAGAGAAACCAGGCCGAGTTGAAATTAATCTGTCTTGGAGACCATCCACACACAGGTCAGGAGCTGTGGACGGCTCTCTGCAACGAGACCGAGCGCTGGCTGGGTGACAAGAACCTTGTGCCAGGCAAATCTCCTGGCTGCCCTTAAGATTGGTTGGCTGGAGCACATCCCTTGCCTGGCACACGTCATGAACCTCGTCGTCCAGAAATTTCTAAAGTGCTACCCGGGTCTTTACTGCCTGCTGAGAAAGGCTCGAGATCTGAGCCCACACTTCCGCCGTTCGCACCTTGCTTCATCCCGGCTGGCTGCGTTACAGCGTCAGCTCGGCCTCCCCATCAACCGTCTCATTGTTGACATGGCAACACACTGGAATTCCATCCTCCACATGCTCCAGCGGTTGTGGCAGCAGCGCAATGCCATTACGCAGTAGAAAGTGACACATGGCCTGACAAGCAGCGGTGAGGACCTCGGGGTGTTGAGCCACCGAGAGTGGAGGCAGGTGAAAGAGCTCTGAAACCATCCTTGCAGTTTTTGAAGAAGCCACCAAAATGGTTAGTGCGAACAATGCTCTTGTCAGCATGAGCATTGTGGTGATCTTAGTTCTGGAACAAGTGTTGGACACTCTGAAACAGCAGGTCCTACCAGCGACGGAGGAGGAGACGGACACAGATGCAGACACAGAGCCTTTCTCTCAGTCAAATCCAGAAGGCCCGACAGTTTCACAACTTGATCGGTCTTCATTAGGCGGTGGTTTGGGGTCCAGGGCTGGTGCAAGGCGGCGCCTCAGCTCTCAGGGTACATCATCTGAGGCAAGTCAGGGCTGTGTTGAAGTTGAGAAGGAGGATGAGGTATTCCTGGACACTGACGTTACCGATGTCCTTGCCTTGGAAAGAGGTTGGCATGGAGTTGAGGTGGAGGAGGAAGATGAGGAAGATCAGTTTGCTAGTGCCCCTCAACCCAGAGGTTTGGGAAATCAAGGCTCCATCTCTCACATGAGTGCTTGGATGCTCCATTTCCTCCAACATGATCCCCCGCATTAAGGCCATCAAAATGAACAACAGTTACTGGTGGCCATCCACCTCGACCCCCTTTAAAAGCGAAACTCGCATTTCTTCCCCCACCCATAAGAGAGTAAAATGGGGAATTGGCCCGGGCAGATTGATCAAGGGAAAATTTTTTGTATCTGGTTCACATTCTTCAAATGTAAGTGGAAAACCCCCAAACGTGCAGAGTAGAGTGCCAAGTCCCGCAGCAGGGCTTGGGCGAAGCCCTTGGGTGTCGGCAACCCTAATTTCCCCCTCCCCAAAACATGTAATGGGGCAACATACAACACACGGAACCAGCTTAAGATCATGGTGCACATCTATCTGCGTCTAACACGTGTCTTTGGATAGTTCCGGCCCAATCGATTCGGGGTATAAAATGGTTTGGCCCAAGTTCGCTCCCAACCCCAAAAGGGTGTTGTCCCCCCCCGGCCAGGTCTATCTGAGCGGCCTTGCACAGCTGGAGGAGTATTACAGCAAACACATCCCGGTTTCCATGAAAAGTGAAGTTTGACTTCATAGTTTTTCCCGGTCTACTTCAAATTCCTGTTCAACAGAAATGGTCCTCTTGAAAATAATTTTTTAAAAGAATTTCTTTTTTTGCAATTTTTTTTTCTTTCCCCAGAAGGTTTTTTGCTGGTTTTGCAGTGAGGAGACGTAAATGTCTCAGAAAAAAATATTCCATTTTCCTTTAAATTTTTTTCTCACGGTCAATGGTTTTGGGGGATGGTGTTGAATACAGCTTAATCAAGGGCCTTTGGAAAGAAAGGGGGTTCTAAGTGGGTTTCTCCTAATTTTTAACAGGGCTGACAGTATTTTTAAATTTTTTTTGGGTCAGCTACTGTGAAATAAGTTTTATAAAGGTTATTTTTAAAAATGTGGTTTTTAAAAGACATTTGTTCTTCACATTTTTCAACGTGGCCCAAAGGTCATGTTTTGAATTTTGAGGGCATGTTGCTGGAAAAAACAGCTTGCTACAGGGCCTATTTTAAAAAAATGGGGGGTTTTAAAGGTATTTTGTTTTCACATTTGTCAAAAAGTGGCCCAAAGGTCAAAGGCGTAGCTTCACACTTCCCCTTCCACACTCTGCTTCGCACGATGTTTTCGTTGCGCTCATAAGGGTTTTTTGCCGTGTTAAAGATGAGGATGCCAGCCCCGGCTCTACCGCCCCACTGTAACTCGGCCCCCGCTAGTTAAATTTCGTGTTAATAGGGGTGACGGACACCCCTGGCTTTCCCGCACCCATGTAACAGGGCCTTTTCTGCTGGGAACCCGGTGATCCCCGTTTTCAGTCACCCCCCTTGATCAGTAATTTCCCCTTCAACCCCCTTTGACAGTAGAACAGGGTTTTTAGACGACCTGTTGACTTCTGGGGAAATCTGTTTATTTGCTTTACATTCAATTTTGGTGGAACAAGTCACCCGTGAATGGGAAGTGCTTATGGGAGCGTATTGGAATTTTTTTTTTTTTTATTAAATAAGTTTATTTTTATTGCAAAATTCTGTGATGGCCCCTAAGGGCACCTGTTGGATTTTTGGGTCTGCGCGTTACAGTATATGGATAGTCAATTCCATTTCACTAAAATACTGTTCAAAGACTACTTTCTTCCCGGACTTTTTAATCTGGGGGTCTGTAGGTTTGAGGGTCTGTGCGGTCCCGGAAAGGGGGTAGTCAA
>JAODAL010044037.1:0-33268 GCA_025379985.1 Phyllomedusa bahiana
CATTGACATCATTGTTAAACAGCGCGTTTTCGGTCAAGTAATGACTGTCCTTTATCCCCCCGGGGTTTTTAAAATACGTTGTATTGTCGCGCGGGGGAACGGGGCGTAATTCCTGTTTCTATGAGACCTAAAATTGCAGAAATTCGCCGTCCCTCTCACCCGTATTAAGCTCAAACGTGGGGAAAAATATCGCGAAAATAGCCTTGAACATACCCAAGGTACTAAAATTAAAAAGGGTTTTTGTCTCGCTAAAAGGGATTGCTGCTTTTTTATATTAAAAAAATTTTGCAAAAACAAGTCAATTTACAATATGTGTCCATTAACGTGTCCTACCAAACCTAGTATCCCCCTTGTATGGGCTGCATCACTCCTCAGGCCACTATAGCTACAGACCTGTTCAATCCTCATGATAGGCCCACACTGGTTGCTATGCTAAAAAACCTGTTTGACCTTCTTGATAGGCTCCCCAGCATGGTTGCTATACCAGTCCTTTTGATTTTCATGATAGGCTCACATTTTTTTCATGCACAGACCTTTTTTGGTCTCTCCTGAGGCGCCGCACGGGGTTCTATAACCAGCCTGTTTGATCACCCTGAAGGCTGCCAGCCGGGGGTTTGCTATAGCTACAGCCCTTTTGGTCCTTTTCCCCTGATAGGCTGCCTCCGGGGTTTGCTTTTATACAGCCCTGTTTGACTTCAATAGGCTGCCGCATGATTGCTATAGCTACAGACCGGGTTTTTTTGCCCCTAGTGGAAGCATAAACACACCCCGAATTAAAAAAGAAAACGGACTGAGGGGATGAATCAGGTAGTTTAGACAACCCCTTTTAAAATAAACCCCCCCTAAAAGACCCCATTTTGGAAAACTACCCCCCCTTGAGGAATATATCTGGTGGTGCAGTGACTATATCGACCCCACAGGTGTTAGACACGTTTTTTTTTAACGTTATGCTGTGAAAATAATTTTTTTTTTCCCCAACAATCTGAATTTTAGCGTAAAGTTTCATTTTTTTCAAAGAAAACCGGGGGGGGAAAAAAAGCCCATGAAAATTTTTTACACAATTTTCTTCCAATTCGGCAATACCCTTCATGTGGGGTAAACGCTGTTTTGGGTCACGGCGGGGGGTATAAAGGGGAAGGGCGCTGGGGGGCCTTTTGGAAGCAAATTTTTTGGGGGGGGCATGTCGCCTTTCCAAAGCCCCCCCAAAATTCCGAAAGGTGAAAATTTACAGAAGTCGCCCCATTTTTGATTCAACACCCCTCAGGGATCTCATCTAGGGGTTGTTTGGCTTTTGGGGCACATCGGTTTTCCCTAGTTTTTTTTTTTTTTTTAGCATTGGGGGGAAAAATGGTGGGGGGAAAAAACCCCGTTCGTCATTGCTTTTTGGGGTTTTAATTTTTTCAGCGTTTGCCATCACTGTAAATGTGTAAATTTTTCTATGGGGGCGGTACAATTACAATGGTATAATTTTTTATAGTTTTTTTTTTTTATATTTTATTTTCTTTTACACAAAAGAAATAGGGCTATAAAAAAATTGCATTTTTATGTTGTCCTGTTCTGACAGCTATAACTTTATTTTTTTGTATACGGAGTGGATTATGGGCTTTCTTTTTTGCGGGATGAGTTGACGTTTGTATTGGTATCATTATGGGGGGGTTATTTTGACGCTTTTTTCACTTTTTTATTAAAGATACAGCAATCCTAAAATTGTTTTTTTTTTTTTTACAGGGTCACCGTGCGGTATAAAAAAACATCCTAGCTTTACTCAGGGGGTCAAACTTTCAGTGATACCCAATTTGCATTTTTTTTTTATGTTTTACTGCTTTTTATACAAAAAAACACATATTCAAAAAGGGGAAACACGTTTTTGCATGCCATGTCTGAGCCCTAAGTTTTTCATTTTTCTGTTTACAGCTGTGTAGGGGCCTGTTTTTTTTGGGGGTATTTTTTTGGTATTATTTCTGGGCAAACTTTTTGTTGGTTTTAAATCCATTTTTTGGAAGGCGGGTGAAGAAAATACTGCAATCCTAAATAGTGTTTTTCATTTTTAAAAGCGCTCAAAGTGCAGTGTACAGTACGTAAAAAGTTAGTTTTTTAAAACCCGGGGGGAGCCCCTTAGCGATACCCCAGTTTTAGTTTTTTTTTTTTTTTTTTTTGTTTTTTTTGTAAAAAAGCACTTTTTTTTTCACAAAAGTTTTTTTATTGTGTAAAACAATATGCATCGCTGTCTAAGCCATAACTTTTTTATTTTTCTGTATACAGAAATGTGTAAGGACTTTTTTTTGCAAGATGATCTGATGTTTTAATTGGCATCACTTTGGTGTTTATATGATTTTTTGGATCCTTTTTTTTCCCCATTCTATGTGTGCGGGAAGAAAAAAAATTTTGCAATTCTGTGTTTTTTTTTTTTTTTTTTTTAGGGCCCGTTCACTGTAGGGGTTAATTTAAAAAGGGGTTTTGCCCCTCGCTACATTGTTTGGGGTTTTTAAATTTAAAAAGATCTTTAAAAAAAAAAGGGCAGTTTTCCCCAATATAGGGTTCATTAAAAATATCCTCCCGATTTTTGATTTTTTCCCCGGAGTATTTAAGTGCATCAGCTTCCAAACCCACTATAGCCCCCCCTGTTGTTTTTTATCTCACGGGTTTCCCAAAAATTTTGCTGGTGATGTCTTTAGTTTCTCAATACAGGTCAGAGCACGGGGCCCCCCCCGCCCCGAAAATGGGGGCCACTTGTGATCCCTTCGTAAAAAAGGGGGAGGGCTCTGGGGGTCTGTGTACTGTGCTGTCTGGATTAACCCCTGTGTGTGCATGCTCCCTTTCCCTTTTACAAAAGATTGAGGGGGGAGCAGAAGTGAAAAGGCAGATCGGGGTTTAGTTTCGATGTGACAGCAGTGAAGGGGTGTTACTATAATCATGAAAGTGTGGGGCTTGACTATCTAATAGAACAATTTAGGGGGGGAATTTTAAAGGTTCCCCCTCCCTGCTCCCTGCTTTGATGACACATTGTGATTTTAGTAAAACACCTTTACAGCTGCCCTGTCTTTATGAAAGGGAAAAGGGCAGTGTTTGTTGTTGCTTGAGATTTTTCCATGGAGATTTTTTATGCTAAGCAGGGGGTTAGGAACACTTAAAATCCTCCCCCCTCCCCTTTTCCCTTTTGCATACACAGCCACAAAATCTTTGGCTCCATAGCCACTCATAAACAAACCCCCCTCCTGAGCTGTGGAGGGACAGCAAGGCTCGGGCCCCCAAACAGCCCTCCATTGCAGGGGCAAAGGGAGGCATTTCACAGGGTTTTAAACCCCGGGAGCAAACCCCCTTTTTTCCCCTTTTTACGTGGGTTTTTTTTATTTTTTTTTTTGTTTCACTTTTTTTTTTTTTTTTAAACTCCCTTCCCCATAGGGGATTTGTAACAGCGATCTTCAGATTGCTGTTACAAGGCAGACCAGTACACAGCATTGCTGCTGTGTACTGGTCTCCATGGCGACTGTCAATCATCAAGCCCACAATGTTGCTGTGTACTGCTCTCTATGGCGACTGTCAATCATCAAGCCCACAATGCATTGCTGCTGTATACTGGCCTCTATGGTGACTGTAAATCATCATGCCCACAATGCATTGCGGCCATGGTGACGTCACCAGACAACCCGGATGCTTTAGCAAAGCATCCGGGCTGTTGGGTGAGTGGAGCAGTTGCGGCGCAGAGTGCTGCACTGTAAAGATTGCAGATAGGAGGAGCTCACTTTGTTCGTTAGCGTGACCATGATAGGTTGCGATAATGAAGGGCTAATCACCCGCGGCCAGAGCTCACTCCGGGTGATGCAGCTTGAGGCCAGGGGTAATTTATCGCTGGTCCCATGTCTCGATCGTGCCGGGCTCACTTGTAAGCCCGCACAATCTCCAGGGCATGCCCATACGTCCATTTGTGCGACCGCACTTCCCGCTATGTTGGAAAGGGGAAAAAATGCAATGAGTGCGTAAGGAAACGTTCCCAGCGCCCCCTTAGGGTATGTCTCTAGCGCCCCCTTAGGGTATGTCTCTAGCGCCCCCTTAGGGTATGTCTCTAGCGCCCCCTTAGGGTATGTCTCTAGCGCCCCCTTAGGGTATGGCTCTAGCGCCCCCTTAGGGTATGTCTCTAGCGCCCCCCTTAAGGTATGTTCACACGGTGTATTGCGGCGCGTATAGTACGCACCGCAATACACCGGGTGTTTTGGAGCGACGTGCTGATCAGCGCGTCTTTCCAAATCACGGGGTCAGCCCCATTGACAGTCATTACTCGCGGCACGTGGGGGGACAATGTGTAATCCATAGCTCTCTATGAGAGTTACGAATTACCGTAATTGCAGCGCACATTTTGCCGCGTAGAACGCGCACTACATGGCGAAATATACGTCAAAATAAGCAGTGCGAACATACCCTTAGTTTGGGTCTTTGGCGCACCCTGGAGTTTATCTGGATGTTCGCTGTCCCCATTGGCCTCCTTACAGCTGTGACAGCAGTGATTGGGGGGATGTCTTTTGGCCGGGGCAGTGTATTTTTCCGGGGGGTTTTCGGGTGCCGGCAGCTGAGTGTATTCTCTCACACGGCGCCAATTCCCCTCCTCCTGGAGCCGCTATACTTATCCATTAGGGAAATCCCTCAGAACCTCCATTAACCTTTACAACGAGGGCACCCGCTGTGGGGGGAAAGCCCCACGGCGGAGGGGGTCTCTGGCTGAATGCTTCCAATCCATTTTATTTCTTTCTCTCCTGTCATTTTGATTTTTTCAAGCCCAAACCCACAAGCAGGCCTTTGATTTGGGGGGATTTCCAGCATAGAACACCTAAAGGGGGTATCCCTTAAATGATAGCTTTTCCCACTTTTTGGTAAAGACTATTACAATTACTTTCCCGATCTGTTTTTGATTCCCTTTTAATTTAGAGCGTTCTTATCCCCGCTTGTGTACCCCCCCCCTTCCCCTTTCATTGCTCAAGCAGCCTTGGTCGAACATGGTGACATCACCTCGCTGTGCTTATTGGTAGCGAGGGGGTTGTTTTTTTTATTTACGACAATTTTTAATTTTAGAGCTCTCTTTTTCCCCCCTTCGGTTAAAAATATTCTAACACTCCCCGGGAAAATAGCAAGCAATTGTCATCATGCTGTACACCCCCCACAGCCTAAATGGAAGGGGAAACCTGGAGCTTAACCGCCCACACCCTGAATAGGAAGGGGACCCTGAGCTGTAGAACCCCCACAGCCTGAATAGGAAGGGAGCCGGGCTGTGAACCCCCCCCAGCCTGAAAGGAAGCGGGGCCTGGAGCTGTAAAAACCCCCCACCCCTGAAAGGGGGGGGGCCCTGGGCGTAAAAACCGCCACACCCTAGCGGGAAAGCGGGAGGGGAGCGTAAAACCCCCACACCCTTTGAAAGAAGCGGGACCCTGGGGGCTTAAAAAACCCGCCCCAAGTAAAACCCCCAAAGGGGACCTGTTTTTTTTTTTAAAGATCTTCAAAAAAAGCACTTTGTAAAAGGGCCTTACAGGAACACCAGATTCCCCCCGTTTGAGGGGCCAGTCCTGGGCACAGCCACGGGACCCTGTTCATCCCCCTAAAGGCTGCCAGAAGGGGCTTAGCTACAGCCTGGTCCTCAAAGCCGTCATGCAGGTCAGTAAGGCCCAAAAATCATGCATTCAAAAATGAAAACCAAAAAAACAGGACTGAGGGGGATGAATCCTGTAGGAGACAAAACCCCCTTTAAATTTTTGTTAAAAGAAATATGGGCACGTGAAATTGTAGTTTATCTAGGGTAGCTGCTAATAGGGGGAGAGGTACGCAATAAGGTCCTGTTAGGTTGTCACAGGGATCTGGGCCATAAGCCAACACCCCCTCCGGGGGGCCCCCGCGTGGAGGGGCCATAAGCCAACACCCCCACAGGGGCCCACATTGGGGGGTCCATGAGCCAACACCCCCATCCAGGGGGTCCCCACTCTGGGGGGGCCATAGAGCCCACCCCATCCGGGGCCCCAAGCTGCTGGGGGGCCATAGAGCCAGCCCCCACCGGGGCCCCACAGGGGTGGGGGGCCATAGACCAAACACCCCCCACAGGGGCTCCCCACAGCTGCTGGGGGGCCCTAGAGCCAAACACCCCCCATCCCGGGGGCCCCACAGCTGCTGGGGGGTCCAAAGCCAAACCAATCCAGGGGCTCCCCCGCTTGGAGGGGCCATAGAGCCCCAAAACCCCCATCCAGGGGCTCCCACACTTGGAGGGGCCATAGAGCCAACACCCCATCCAGGGGCCCCCCCCGCTGCTGGAGGGGCCCTAAGCCAGCACCACCATCCAAAGGGGGCCCCCCACCCCGCTGGAAAGGGGCCCCAAGTACCCCCGGGGCCCCCCAATAGGGGCCCCAAAGGGCTGATTTTGGAAAAGGGCCCCAAAAAAAAAAAAGCCCCCCAACCCCCACAAATTTTTTCCCCAAAAGGGGGCCCCCCGGGCTTTTCTGGGGAAGGGGTCCAAGAACCAAAAAAACCCCCAAAAAACCCCAGTCTTTTCCCCAACTGGGAAGGCATAAGCCCAAAAAATCCGGGGGCTCCCAAAACCGGCTTTAAAAGGGGAAGGGCCCCTAACCCAAAACCCAACCCCTCCGGGGGGCCCCTCCCAAAGCTGCCCGGGGCCCAAAAAAGCCCCAAAATCCCCCGGGGGGTTTTTCCCCACAAGTTTTTTTCCCCTTTTTGGGGGCCTAAGCCAAACCCCATTCCAGACCCCCTTTTTCCCAGCCCTTTTTTTGGGGGGGTTTTTGGGTAACTAAGCCCAAAAACCAAACCAGGGGGTTTTTACCCAAATTTTTTTTTTCCCTGGAAACAAAAGAAAAAAAAAACCCACCCCGGGGGCCCCACAAAAACTGCTGGCCCCCGGGTTTTTTTTATAGGCCAACACCACCAAATTTCCCAGGGGTCCAACATCTAATTTATAACCAAACCCCCCAAAAAGGGCCCCACATGCTTGGGTCCCTTAGACAAAACCCAACCCCTCCAGGGCTCCCAAGGCTGTGGGGAGGGCCATTTTTGACCCACACCATACAAAGGGGGGGGCCCCAAGCTCTTGAGTTCCATAAAAAAAATAAAAAGGGGGCCCATACTTTGGGGGCCCTTTTTGAAAGGTCCCACCTGGCAAACCCCTTAAGGAAACCCAATTGGAAAGGGCCTTTGACAAAAAACCTCCCTTGGGGCACCAAGGTTTGGCCCCGGGTGGGGGTCCATAACCAAAATCCTTTCCAAACAAACCCCAGGGGGCCCCCCTTAAAAAAGGCCCCCGGTTGGAGGGGGGGATAGGCACCCCCCAAAACCCCCCCATTTTAAAGGGGGCCCCCCATTTATATTTACAATTTAAAATTAAAAAAATTTGGGGCCAACAACCTTTGGGAGGGTCCTTTTTTTTAACCAAAACCCCTTTTTTAAGCTCCCCAATGCCCCCGGAGGGAAAAACCATTTTTAGCCAACCACCAAACCCCAAAACCAGGACCCCACAGTGTGGAGGGGGTTTTTCCAAAATTAGGCCAAAAAACCCCCCCATCCAGGGCTCCCAAGCGTAAAATTAGCCCCCCCATCCCGGGGGGCCCCAACTCTGGGGGGGGATAAACCCAAAAAAAACCCTTCCCCCCGGGGGCCCCCAATGCTGGAAGGGGGCCATAAGGCCCCCAAACCCCCCGGGGCCCACCAGGGCAGGGGGCCCTGGACCAAAACCCCATCCAAAAGGGGGCCCCACAGTGTGGAGGGTCCATAAAAATCCCAAAACCCCCCAATTTCCTGGGGGGCCCCCAAAAGGTTCTTGGGGGGGAAGCGCCTACCCCCATGGGTTTAATTGGGGTTTTTTCCCAAAAAACCAAAAAACCAAACCCCACCTCCTTCCCCAGCGTGTTTGGTCCAGGCCCCCCCCCCAGGTCCCACAGCTGCTGGAGGGGGCCTAGAGCCAACAAAACCATCCCCCCGGGGGGGGGCCTCCCCCAACCCCCCCCCCGGGGGTGGAGGGTCCATAGACCAAAAACCACCATCCCCCCCAAAGGGGGGCCCCCCCCCCCCCACAGCTGCTGGAGGGCCATAGAGCCCAACACCCCCCATCGGGGGGCCCCCACCCCAAAGGGGTGCTGGGAGGGGCCCTTTGGCCAAAACCAAACCCCCCTCCCCCAAAGGGGCCCCCCCCAAAGTGCTGGAGGGCCATAGAGCCAAAACCAACCCAATTTCCATGGCCCCCCCCCCACAGCTGCTGGAGGGCCATGAGCCAAACCCCATCCAGGGGCCCCCAGCGTGGAGGGTCCCTAGAGCCAACACCACCAGGGGGCCCCAGCTGCTGGAGGGCCATAAGCCAACACCACCATTCCCCGGCCCCCAACCCCGGGGGGGGCCATAGAGCCAACCCACCACCAGGGGCCCCCCCGCTGCGGAGGGGGCCATAGAGCCAAAAAACCAACCATCCGGGGAAAAGGGGACCTAACCAAACCCCAAATGGGGTGTGCGGAGGGGCCATAGAGCCCCCAAAACCACCATCCAGGGGGCCCCCCAGTGCGGAGGGGCCCCTAGGCCAAACCACAAACCCGGGGCCCCACACTCGGAGGCCCTAAGCCAACACACCATCAGGGGTCCCCCAAACTGTGGAGGTGCCCCCCTAGAGACAAACCAAAACCCCCATCCCGGGGGTCCCCCCAGGTGGGGAAAAACATTGCCCTTTTTCCAAAACATCCAGGCCCCAACGGAGATAACCAAGTGGGGGGATGTGATTTGTAGAGATGGATTAATTTCCTTATCTGTTGAGATTCCCTGACACATGGATGAGTGGCTCAGAGAATGCTGTGAAAACATTCCCCAGACCATAACACTGCCAGCTTGTGCTCTTCCAGCAATGGTTGCAGGGTGTTTGTTCTCCGTTTCTGATGCACACCTTACATACCCACCAAGCTAGCTGCCACCACCAAGTGACTTCTTTCGTGAGCTGCGCCTTGCCGATGCTGAAACTAGGAAGTGGGCAAAATAATGTAACTGAAATGTGTATATAGTAATTTAATGTGCGGTTGTCTCCCACAGAATCCTGAATTTCTGGGGTTACAACCTGTGTTTTGAACTCAGTTACAGCGCAAGGATATATTGGAGGGAAGGTGAATGGAGAACCCAGGTGACTTGGCCGTGAGGATATGTTCAATATATGAGGCACAAGGAGGATAAGTCGTCTTTAAAGGGGTTGTCTCACTACAAGGATTTCTTTTTGTTAAAGATCTTGCAAGATGTGTCCATTAACAGTGTCCTACCTATTCCTAGATATCCCCCCTTGTATGGGCTGCATCAGCTCCTCAGGTTGCTATAGCTACAGACCTGTTCTATCTCTCCTGATAGGCTGCCAGCACTGGTTGCTATAGCTACAGACCCGGTTTCTATTGCAGCCTAGTGGAAACCAGGGGTTATGGAGGGGGGGTTGGATGTTTAGAATCACACACACAAGAAAACAAACCCCACAAAGTGTATACTGTGTCATTTAGGGATATAGTATGGGGTAACCAGTGTTTTATAACTGTTTACTGATTGTCAGCTCTGTGGGTCAGCATTATACATGTATATAATATACATATGTAATCAGCTCTGTCATTATAGAGATGTATGTCCCCCTGTTGTCATTCTAGAAATAGATATGCCCCATGTAGTCATTGTAGATATAGGTCAACTGTAGTACTTAGAAATAGATATGTGCCCCCACCTGTAGTAATTGGTGATAGATATATGGCCCCCACCTGTAGTAATTGGTGATAGATATGCCCCCCCTGTAGTAATTGTGTAGATATTGCCCCCCCTGTAGTAATTGGTGATAGATATATGGCCCCCACCTGTAGTAATTGGTGATAGATATATGGCCCCCACCTGTAGTAATTGGTGATAGATATATGGCCCCCACCTGTAGTAATTGGTGATAGATATATGGCCCCACCTGTAGTAATTGGTGATGATATATGGCCCAACCTGTGAATTGGTGATAGATATATGGCCCCCACCTGTAGTAATTGGTGATAGATAGGGCACCCCCCCCCCCCACTGTAGTAATTGGTGACAGATAGGGCACCCCCCCCCCCCACTGTAGTAATTGGTGACAGATAGGGCAACCCCCCACTGTAGTAATTGGTGACAGATAGGGCACCCCCCCACTGTAGTGATTAGTGATAGATATGCCCCCCCCCCCTGTAGTTATTAGTGATACATATGGCCCCCCCTTTGTATTAATTAGTGATACATATGGCCCCCCCACTGTAGTAATTAGTGACAGATAGGGCCCCCCCCACTGTAGTAATTAGTGACAGGCCCCCCCCCCACTGTAGTAATTAGTGATAGATAGGGCCCCCCCCCCCCCCACTGTAGTAATTAGTGAGAATATGGCCCCCCCACTGTAGTAATTAGTGATAGATAGGGCACCCCCCACTGTAGTAATTAGTGATAGATAGGGCCCCCCCACTGTAGTAATTAGTGACAGATAGGGGCCCCCCCACTATAGTAATTAGTGATAGATAGGGCACCCCCCACTGTTGTAATTAGTGACAGATAGGGCCCCCCCCACTGTAGTAATTAGTGACAGATATGGCACCCCGCACTGTAGTAATTAGTGATAGATATGCCCCCCCACCCACTGTAGTAATTAGTGATAGATATGGGGCCCCCCCACCACTGTAGTAATTAGTGATAGATATGGGGCCCCCCCACCACTGTAGTAATTATCAGAGGTAGATATGACCCCCCCCCCCCCCGTAGTATCCAGGCTAGTTTAAAAAAAAAAAATAGTTACCCACTTTTCCCGGCTCCCTGCTGAGACACTGCCTCCAGCACTCGCCGTGATCCCGCGGCGCAGGGAGGTGTGACGACACTGCTTCATCACACTCCCTGCGCCGCTGTTGATCATTGTAGATACGCGCTCAGTGAGCGCCTCATCTACAATGATGCAGCTGCTAGCTCCGCGCCCCGCCAACCCTCTCCGCAGTGTGGGAGTATGCGCGTATCAGCGCAACTCCAGAGCAACCGGCGTAATTGTGTGGCGTACTGTACGCCCTGCAATTAAGCCGTGTGAACATAGCCTTATAGAATGTGACAGGTATTTTACAATTGCCGTGTGAACATACCCTAATTCATCAGAGTTAAACCCATGTGGTCATTATAAATTAAATTTGCTTTTTTTTTTTTTTTTCTATATTTATTTTATTTTTTTTAGGTTGAAATTTTTCTTTTTACTCATCGTTCTCTGTAGACTATACTCTTAAACCCATGTAATCAGACTCCAGTAATTTACGCAAATTAAAGGGGTTGTATCATTACATTAAATGGTCTTCAGAATAAGGGGACAGCGAAAACAAACAACTTTGCAATTTGATGTCATTAGCAAAGCTGTCTTGTTTCACAGTCTGCCTTATCTTCGTTTTCTGTAAACACTGTTCCCCAGTGCCGGTCGGATTCCTCCTCCTTTAATTTCATTGGCTGACGACTCTACTCATTTACATTCTGTTCGGCCCCTGGTCGTATTCACGGGAGCGTGCATTCCTGCCTCCCTTACTCAGAATAAGGGGCTGGCAGCATTTCACTCTGCACAGCCAGCAGCTCCACAGTAACACTGCAGCTGATTCTACAATCAGAAAACAGCAGGATTGTGCCCAGTGCCTAATGCTCCTGCGCGTAAACATAGAAGGGAGACAGATCGGTGCTGCTCTGGATGAGTTCATAGAAGACTGGATTCAACTGTCACAAACCTCCAGCTGTGAGACCAGAAAAGATAAGTGCTCTGAGTTCATAGAAGACTGTCTAGACTGAATGCAGGCCTGTGGTATGTAAACAAACAGCTCCCTTCCCACTGATCTCAAACAAACACACTGACTCGGGAGCGAGCACAAACACTGAAGGTTCACATGGCGTCTTATTGATGCCCAAAATTCAACCCTCCCCTTCCCCCCCATTGGCGCATCGAAATGTGTGCAAGAAACAAAAAAAAAAAGCCTGTGACATTGGGGTTCTATTTTGGTAAATGGGAATTGGTGCACATCAGGCACATGACTGCAGAGATCAGTGCTCTGAGTTCATAGAAGACTGTCTAGAGCAGCGGTCCCCAACCTTTTTTCTACCAGGGACCGGTTTGATGCACGACAATTTTTTCACAGCCCAGTGGGGGGCGGGGTTATTGGGGACGGGTTTATTAGGGGGCGGGGTTATGGAGGGGGTTGGATGTTTAGAATCTCACACACAAAAAAAACCCAATAAAGGGTATACTGTGTCATTTAGGGGTATCGTATGGGGTAACCAGTTTTTTAAAAATGGAGACTGATTGCCCAGCTCTGTGGGTCACTATTAAAATTAATTAAAGCTGACACCACAGAGCTGATAATCAGTCTGCAGTAATATTGATCAGCATTATACATGTATATAATATACATATGTAATCAGCTCTGTCATTATAGAGATATATGCCCCCTGTAATAATAAATATATCCCCCAGTAGTGATAGTGATACATAGCTGCCCCCAGTAGTGTTAGTGATACATAGCTGCCCCCAGTAGTGATAGTGATACATAGCTGCCCCCAGTAGTAATGATACATAGCTGCCCCCAGTAGTAGTGATACATAGCTGCCCCCAGTAGTGATAGTGATACATAGCTGCCCCCAGTAGTGATAATGATACATAGCTGCCCCCCAGTAGTGATATGAAACTATAGGGAAAAAACTGCCCCCAGGAGTGATAATGAAACATAGCGCCCCAGTAGTGATAATGAAAAATAGTGCCCCAGTAGTGATAGTGAAGCATAGCTGACCCCAGTAGTGATATTGAAACATAGCTGCCCCCGGTAGTGATTATGAAACATATCTGCCCCCTGTAGTGATAATGACAAATAGCTGCCCCAGTAGTGATAATAAACATGCTGCCCCCAGTAGTGATAATGAAAACATAGCTGCCCCCAGTAGTGATAGTGAAACATAGCTGCCCCCAGTTCTGATAGTGACGCGTGGCTGGCCCCCAGTAGTGATAGTGACGCGTGGCTGGCCCCCAGTAGTGATAGTGACGCGTGGCTGGCCCCAGTAGTGATAGTGACGCGTGGCTGGCCCAGTAGTGATAGTGACGCGTGGCTGGCCCCCAGTAGTGATAGTGAGCGGGCTGGCCCCCAGTAGTGATAGTGACGCGTAGCTGGCCCCAATAGGCAGCCAGGACAATTTAGAAAAAAAAAAAGTCACTCACCTTTCACGGATACTCGGCCGAGCTCCTCCTCCCCGGCAGCCGACAGCAGCAAGCGGCGCGGGGGTGTGACGTCACTGCTCATCACACTCATCGCTGCAGATGCGGAGCTCAGTGAGCGCCGCATCTACAGTGATGGGGAAAGCAGGGCGGTAATGCACCGCTCCTGCTTTCCCTGTACCGATGCAGCCGCACAATGTGGCCCCATGCTGCTAGGTCTGCGCGGCCGGATTACAGCGGCCAAAGCAGACAAGATGCGACCCCCGGACTAAAGTCACCCGGGGGGTGGCATCATGTGTAGCCCGGCGCCCCGGACCCGGGAGGGGACGCGCTAAGGCCCGGTGCTGGTCCGCGGGACGGGGTTGGGGACCCCTGGTCTAGACTGACTGCAGGCCTGTGGTATGTAAACAAACAGCTCTTACAAAAGAAGAATTCATAGGGAGAGGAACAACACAGTGACATGTGGACGCCCTTCCCACTAATCTCAAACACACTGACACTGAAGGGGTGGGGGGTGATGTCATCCCCTTTCAGTTAAGAAACACCCAGCTGGGAAGGGAAGAGACACCCCTGAATTTGAGGAACTGACAAAGTGAAGTTAGTAGAAAACAGCCGAACTGATGAAGTGATACATCCCCTTTAACTAATTTATTGTATAAGCAGAAACAATCAATAGTATCAAATCATAACTATGTGCAGTAATAGACCTGTTCATTGGGGAAAGTAAGTATTTGATACACGGTCAATTTTACAAGTTTTGCCACCTACAGGAAATGGAGAGGTCTGTAATTTTTATCGTAGGTTCACTTCAACTGTTAAAGACAATCTAAAAAAAAAATCCAGAAAAATTGCATTGTATGATTTTTTTTTTATTTTTTTTTTATTTCATTTGCATTTTATTGCATGAAATAAGTATTTCACACAAAAGAAAAACAGAACTTAATATTTGGTGCAGAAACCTTTTGTTTGCAATTAGAGGTCAGACATTTCCTGTAGTTCTTGTAGTTTTCACACACTGCAGCAGGGATTTTGGTCCCCTTCTCCATAGAGATCTTCTCCAGATCTTTCAAATTTCGGGCCAGTCGCTGGGCTACATTGAGTTACAAGTCCCTCCAAAGATTTTCGATTGGGTTCAGATCTGGAGATTGGCTAGGCCACTACAGGGCATTGAAATGCTTCTTACAGAGCCACTCCTTAGTTGTTCTGGCTGTATGTTTTGGGTCATAGTCCTGCTGGTAGACCCAGCCAAAATCCATCTTTAATGCTGTTACTGAAGGAAGGAGGTTGTTGGCCAAAGTCTCATGATACATGGGCCCCATCTGTCCTCCCTTCAATACGGTGCCTTCATCCTGTCTCCTTTGCAGAAAAGCACCCCCAAATTATGTTTCCTGGTGGGGACGATGTCCTTGGGGTTGTACTCATTCTTCTTCCTCCAAACGTGACGAGAGGAGTTGATGCCAAAAACTTCTATTTTGTTCTCATCTGACTACTTGACCTTCTCCCATCATCCAGATGGTCCTTGGCGGACTTCAAACGGGCCTGGACATGTGCTGGCGTGAGCAGGGGGACCATGTGTGTCCTGCAGGATTTGAATCCATGATGGCGCAGAGTGTTACTAACGGTCATCTTTGAGACTGTGGTCCCAGCTCTATTCGGGTCATTGACCAGGTCCTCCCATATAGGTCAGGAATCGGCCCAGAACTTTCTCAGAATCATCCTTGCTTCACGAGGGGAGATCTAGCATGGAGCCCCAGACCAAGGAAGACTGACAGTCATCTTGTGTTTCTAATTTTCTAATAATTGCGGCAATAGTTGTTGCCTGCTTTCCTATTGCAGCCCATCCCAGGCTTGTGCAGGTCTACAATTTTGTCCCTGGTGTCCTTAGACAGCTATTTGGTCTTGACCATGGTGGAGAGGTTGGAGTGTGATTGTGTGGACAGTCGTAATGAGTTCAAACAGGCAGGGCTGTGGAGTCTGAGTCGGTGCCTATTTTGCGGGAGTCAGAGTCGTCATAAAAGGGACCGACTCTGACTCCCAAAATATATAATGAGTTGGTCCAGTTAGTTCGATGCAGAGAGCAAGAGGAATTGGTCCGGCCATTGCTACTGCTCCCATATCTTCAGCCTTATCACATGAGGAGTGTAATTGATGACATGGAGCAGGCAAAGCGCTGCCCCAGGGGAAAAGATTCTGCTCCCATGGCAAACAGATTGCAGCAAAATGTTTCACCTGCTTTCAAAGAAGTAGAAGATCAACCATTAATCAAAACTGACTGTGGCTGAGGCAATTCCTTTATACCCTGACATTGTTAGAGATGTTTCCCCTGTGGTCACCGCTTTGCCCCCAAGTTAGTGTAGAGAGGCCGTTCTCTAGCCTGGAAATAATGAGATCAGATGTGAGGTCATGTATTCAGGATCTGATGGAGGCGATACTATTTCTCAGAACAAATTCAGAGACTCCACAAATGTTCCTGTTTTGCATATTTACCATTTCTTGGTGTTCCAAAGTCATATCCAATAAATATATTTTACACCGACAAGCAAAAGGGTAACAATGTTTTAAACTTTTGAGACTTTCAGGTTCCATATCTCACTATCCACTACAGCTTTGTACATGAGGCTACTGTAATTATATATAGTCATCTTGCCTATCTACATAAATTTGACTTGCACGTATTTAGCATCTGCTTAGTTCTCAGATTCTTTCCTGTAACTGCATTGTTACTGTTCTGCTCCTAAAAATCAAAATGTTAATTTGTATTATTTTGTTAGTATTTGGGAAATCCACCTTTGGTTTTCAATACTGCTGAATCTTCTGGGCTCTGGATCAGATTCAAGCACATCTTGACCAAAATCTGATCCCAGGTCTCTTCTACACATTCCCAATGTTGGTGCAGATTGGACTTGGATACAAATACAGCTTTTTCTTCAACTCTACCCACAAGTGTTCAAAACATTGTTACCGTTTTGCTTGTCAGTGTCTGTTCTACCTAAATAGCATGATTATTGTATCATAAGGTGAGAAACAGCCTGATGGGACCATTTTACTACAGTAAAGTTATCACTTAAACATGCGCCGTGTATGAGGAGTCAGGAGTCTGAGTCGGAGGTTTGGGAAATTGAGGAGTCGGGACTTTGGCTTGCCGACTCCACAGCCCTGCAAACAGGTGCAGTTAATACAAGTAATAAGGGCAGATTAAGGCCATGTTCACACGACTTAAAATGGGCAGTATTTCGGTCCGTAATTACGCGCCGAAGTGCGCCAATTATGGGCCGAAAACGGCCCATTCATTATGGTAATCCACAGTTCTCATAGAGAACTATGCATTACGTCTCCTCTCCCTGCTCGACGAAACCGCCGGGCGGGGAGATAATTGACATGTGAATTACCAGCGGCGTACACGCCACTAGCAGTGATTGTCTATGGGCCGGCTAAGTGCCGCCCCCCCGCTCGCTCCCCCGCTCCCGCCCCGCCCCCATCCACACGGTGTAATTGCGGGGCAAAATTACGCCCCGCAGTTAAGCCGTGTGAACATAGCCTAAGAGGGCTTCTTAAAATAAAACTAACAGGTCTGTAAAAGCCGGATTCTTGCTGGTTGGTCGGTGATCAGATACTTATTTCATGCAATAAAATGCAAATGAATTATTTAATAATCATACAGTGTGATTTTCTGGATTTGCAGAACGGCCAGTGTGTCAAATACTTGCTTTCCCCGCTGTACATTGCTTTTCGTATTGTACAAAAGACTTCATAATGTCCATGTTAAATTCATGCAGATTGGAGGATTTACAGCCGATTGACTGTTTCTGCTTATACCATAAATGTGGTAAATACTGTAGTCTGCTTATACCGGTGTAACGTTTGATCTGGACTGGGAATATTCCCGTTTTGTGGACATTCCTGAAGGTCGCTGAAACGTTATTTATATACTGCCGATCACTATTATTTCTTCACCCTTAAGCGAGGTTCACATGGCGTCTTATTGATGGCCAAAATTTAACTCCCCCCCCCCCCCCCCCCCCCTCCATTGGCGCATCGAAATGTGTGCAAAAAAAAAAAAAAAACTGTGACATTGGGGTTCTATTTTGGTAAATGGGAATTGGTGCACATCAGGCACATGACTGCAGTTTTTTTTACACAGTTTACAGTGTTCTACGCTACACAAATAAAAAGACAAACAAACAAAAAAGGGAGTGCAGGACCATTACCCATATGCAGACATGCCATAACATTTAAATTTAATTTAAATATAATGGAGCTCCCTGTACTGAGAAAAATGCTGCAGAAATGAGCACCAACGGATGATTTAAAGGGGTTATCCAGGAGTTTAAAGCTATCATAGATGAGGAATCGGCCTGGTGCATTTCCAGATAAAGGCGTTCCTGTTTAACGCTCCTATTAGTTGTCCAGGTCTGCTCCGTGTTCGGCTTAGCTCTGGTCTTTACTGCATTGCAGAAATTGCTGCCAACTAGCAGCTGCCAGGAAATAAATCTGCCAAGGTATTAAGTTACTGGATGAGATAAAACGGAGATTCCAGGTGGGCGAGGATGACATTGACAAGTAAACGGAGAGCTCGGGGTTTGTTCATAAAAAGCAAGATGTGAACGGGACCCGGGAGTAACTAGGTCCTATGCAATGCTGGAAAACTCTACATGTGTCCTCCTGTCTGCAAAATAATCTTCCTTTACTGATTCACTGGAATAGCTGTAACTCGGATTACCTGCACCCATGGGGATGCGGGGGGAGGCTTGGGAATCTCATCCACATAGTTATAAACTTAAAGGAGTTTAAAGATTTCATAGAGACTATAAACTGCATTTATGTGGATAAGTAAAGCTATTCCACTACCTTCATGGGTCATTTAATTTCTTTTGCCTTCTTATTCATCTATTATAAGATCCACCTATTTGCAGTGAAACTTTCTGCTTGTGTGAGTGTCGGTAGTTTCCAGCATCTTTATTTTATTTTTTTTTTTTTTCTCTCCCTACAACTCCCAGACTGCATTACAATCTAGGACTTCTCCCCACAGTTATCACTGCTAGGGTTAATATGCTGACACTAGTGTGTAATCCCCCCCCCCCCACAGCTACGTACTTGCTGTCATGATAATGATGATAGCTAGGACCATAAGTCATTGTGTAAACTGTACAGAGCTGCAGTCACAAATTCATGACAGCGGTACACAACCCCACAGCTCTGAACTGCTGTCCTTTGCTCCCATTACTAAATTCTCCAGTAGGACTCAGATAAACAGTTCTCCCTCCCCTGTAATTGCTCTAATGTAATTACTTCTGTTCACTTGCAAACTACAGGCTGGCGAGAGTTGATGCAGCCAGATTGTTCTCTGCTCTGGTCACCCCCACTACAGGGGAATGTTCCTGAGCTGAGCCTGGCTTCGAAGCACACCCACTGAGTGATGACAAAACGTTCATTGAGGCCATGTAATCAATGAACATCACATGGTTTGCAGGAGGAAAGGGGAGGGGAAGATAAGGCTCTTTGCCTGATTTTTGCAAAGCAGAGCAGGTAAATAATTTTTAGTAATTATGAATTACTAATTTTTAATATACTACAGTTGTGAGCCCTATAACTAACAAATAAAAAGATAGTCCCGGTGAACCCCTTTAACTACTGCAGCTAGTCTAGATGCCCATACGCTCATTGCATGCTTGTGTCTCCCATTGGACAGAGCCGTATATAGCAAGGGTCCACAAATGGCAGGCCTGCATCAATTCATCCCAGCCCCTCACAGATATACCTGGCATAGTTCTATTGATGTTGCCTCCTTTGTGTGTGTTAATAGTGTGTTGTGATAATATATATATCATAAATATATATAATATAAAATATATATAGCTTGCAAAAGTCTTCATACCCTTTTAACTTTCCCTTGACTCTGACCAGCATGATGCTGCCCCCACCATGCTGTAGGTGGGGATGGTATGTACAGGGTGATGTGCAGTGTTGGCTTTTCACCACATATAGCATTTGGCATTTAGGCCACAAAGTTTAATTTTGGTCTCATCTGACCAGAGCCCCTACTTCCACATGCTTGCTATTTCCCCTACATAGTTTTTTTGCAAGCTGCATATGGGTCTTCTTACGGCTTGCCATTCTTCTATAATGACCAGGTTTTGCGGAGTACACGAATAGTTGTCCTGTGGACAGATTCTCCCCTCTGAGCTTTGGATTTCTGCAGCTCCTCCAGAGTGGCCCTGACCCTCTTGGCTGCTTTTCTAATTAGCGTTCTCTTTTCTGGGCTGTCAGTTTAGGTGGACGGCCATGTCTTATTAGGTTAGCAGTTGTCGTACTCCTCCCATTTACAGATAATTGATAGAACAGTGCTCTGTGAGATGTTCAGACCTTGGGCTATTTTGTTTTTTTTTTAAAACCTAACTCTGCACTACACTTTGCCACAACTTTATCCCTGAGCTATCTTGTGTGTTCTTTGTTTTCATGATGCTGTTTTCACTAATATTTCCTATCAAACCTCTGAGGCCTTCACTATAAAGCTGTAGCTATACTAAGAATAAATTACATACAGATATACTCTATTAACTGATGAAATGACTTCTAAAGGCAATAGGTCACACTGGATTTTATATAGGGTGGGGGAGAGCGACTACAGGTAGTTGCCTGTTTCTGCAACTAGGTGGAGTTATACCAGAGTGGTATATGCAACATGCCACCAAGGATACCTGGCCTTGGTGAGATAAGAGCCAGCCACATGTATTGTCAGTGGTTGGCAACTGGGTATTGTTAGTTTGGCGTGTCTGCTCTTATTGGGACAATGTGTTGGGTGGGCGTCTACTCCCCATGGTCCAGGCCATTATTTGGATAGGTCTCGGGTTTCCTATAAAAGGTCTGGGCTTTCAGGTGTACAAGGGGTGTGGTTCGCTTTCTGAAAGTGGATTAATGAAGAGCTGAGGAGAAGCTCTTACCCCAGAGGCTAACCAGTGGAGGCTGACCTGTGGAAGCTGGCAAAACGGACTGTTGTGACTGGACCCCAGGTCCAGACCCCATATAGAGAGTGAAGCTACATGTGTAGTAAGTGGCCAGACGGCCAGGGTTTTGTTTACTTTTATTTCAGTATGCGGTGTTGAAGAAATAAAGCTGTTGGAGGCCAGACTGAAAGAAACTTGGTGTCCAAGTGCCCTGTGTTAAAGTGCCAACCGTTCTACCAAAGGACGGCGGCCCAAGAGCGGAATATCCCCTGGGACGACCCAAGATGGCGGCTGAATGTGAGTGAGTCCCTACAAGGGGTATCAGAGTACAGGGGTGTCGCAGTGCACGCTGCAGCCCATGCCTGTGCTGTAGTCCCTGCTGCTGAGTACTTACCTGTCCCAGCTACTGTCCCTGCTGCGGCGCCTTCTGGCAGCAGTGCTTACTCATCGCCCCTCGCTCTTGGCTCCTGATGATGGCACATCAATGCGAGCTGTGGCAAGAAGGTTAGCTGTGTCTGTCACAGGGCTGTGGAGTCGGAGTTGTGTGGAGTCGGAGTCCGTGGCTATTTTGCAGGAGTCGTCATAAAATGGACCGACTCAGACTCCCAAAATATATAATTAGTTGGTCCAGTTAGTTCGATGCAAAGAGCAAGAGGAGATAGACTTCCGGTTCCGGCGCTGGCATGAGGAGGTGAGCGCTCAGAGCTCTCCGCTGGCCTCCCGCTTTAAAACCCGCACAAACCAGGGTCCCGGCGGCGCAAAACCCCTTCCCCCCAACTCGGGTTTCTGCATTCCCCCCCCGCACAGCTGACAGGAAGGACGTTTTTCCTCCGGCAAACCACCCGGGGCGCATCTCCCTGCCTTCCCGACACCCCCGGGGGAAAAGGCAAAATGGCGGGGTCCCCCACGGCACCAAAAGAGGGGACCTGGCCCCATTTCCCCAGCCCCGGCCCTTTTTTTGGGAGCCCCCCAAACACCCTAACCCGCCCCCCCTTTCAGGCCCCATCACCATAAAACCACACCTCCAGGGGGAATCTCAGGAGCCCCAGAAATTCTATAAGCAACGACCCCCAAGTGGGCCCCGGCTATAGCCCCTTCTAAAACCCCGGGGGTGTTGAGGCCACACTTAAAAATCTCCCCTCACAAGCTTCAGAGCGCCCATTAATTCATGGGAAAGCTGGGGAGCTGGAGCCCATGGGGCTCCCCAATTTGGGGTTTTGAAAAACGACAAACCCCCCCGCAAACTATCATCCCGCAGAGGATTCAAAGGGTATTTTTTTATGATCGTTAGAAACTTGGAAGAACCGCTCCCCGCAGGTACAATATACCCAAATAGTAGGGGTTCCTGAGCGGAAAAACAATTTTGAGGGTTTAAAAGGGCCTTTTGCCAATCAATTTGCCCAAGGCAATTGGGGAATTAAAAAAATGGTTCAGAGGGAAAGGGCGCACCCCATTGGGCCCCCAACCCTCTTCTAACCCAAAAGGGGCGGGAGAACCTAAGGGAAAGATCGCGCAATGGGTTTTCCCTCAAGTAAACTTGTTACAAAAGATAAAACGGGGATTCCTCAAGGGGTTTCTTTCAAAAAAGAAAATTCCCCCAACCCCTTCTAGAGGGTCAGCAAGCTTGCCATTTCCCATTCTCAAAAAAAAGAAATTTGCTTTCCAGCTATTTATATCCCGCTAACCCCCAAAATGTTTTGCCGGGCGCTGCTCCCAAAATATTTCACCTTTTTCAAGAGGGGGAGAAGGAAAACTTTTGTTCCTTTTTGAAACCCCGGCCCACTCCTTTCCAGAAACACCCCCCCAACAGTGGACCCGGATCATTTTTTTATCTCCCCCAGACCCTCGCCCCCCTGGAGCCAAAAAAACGCAGAGGTTTCCCCCCCTCCTCCCTGCGCTCCTCAAAGCTCCCCCACTTGAACCCTTTTTTCCCAGAAACTCTTGCTCCTTTTTATTTTGGGACCTGAGCCGCTGTGGGGGCCCTTTAGTAACCCCGTAATTTCTGCAAAATTGCCGGGACTCCCGGCCCCCCTTTTTTTGTTTCTTACTGTTAGGGGCCCGGGTTCCCCAAAGGCCCAAAAAGGGGGCCTAATTTTGGTCCTAATTACCGCCGAAGGGGCGCCAATTAAAGGGCCCAAAAAAGGCCCATTCAAACGGGAAATTTACAGTTTTTCAAAAGAGAACTAAGGATTACTTTTCCCCCTCCCCGCCCCGGGGAAGCCCGGCCGGGCGGGGAGAAATTGACATGTCACTTTCTAGCGGGTTTACGCGCCCGCTAGCAGTGATTAAAAATTTGGGGGGGCGAAGTGCCCGGCCCCCCCGCTTTTTTCTCCCCCCTCCCCCCCGCCCCCCTCCACCCCGGGGTTTTTTTGGGGGGCGAAATATTTTCTTCCCCCCAATTTTAAACCGTGTAAACTGCCTTAGTTATTGTTATTTTCTAGTTAAAAGCCTCCTTTTAAATGCTGGTCCTTTTTTTTGGATCCCTTAACACTGTTTCCCAAATTTAAAAATACGTTTGTTTTGTAAAGGGGGCCCGACAGGGAAACCCCGGGGTTTTTTAGTTTGGAATGTATGCAATGGGCCCCCAAATTTAGGTTTCAGTTTTTGTTTAAAGGGGATCACCGCTTTTACCCCAAAATTCTTCTGGCGGTGAAACTGAGGAGGGCCCTTTTGTTTTTTTTTTCCCGTTTAAAATTTTTCCTTGGGCCCCTTTTTCTAAGGCGCCCTCCACGGGGCCAGAAAAAAAAAAGGGTCCCCCTTCCCCGATAAGGGGAGGGCTGGGTGGCATGGGCCCTGGGTCTTTGGGCGTTGTCTTAATTGGTTTTGCTTTTTTAATTTTTTTTTCTTTTTCTCGAGCCTTGGGCGTTTAAAATTTTTTGAGGTTGTAAAAAGGTTTAATTTTGGGTTTAAAATTAATTTTGCAAAAAGGGTTTTGTCTGAGCCGAACTGGGGCGCCCCCCAGAGATTACGCTTTTCAAAAAAGACCTTAGAAGGGTTCAAAAACCCCCCTTCCGAAAACCCCCTCCTCCCTCCTTTCCTTCACACATTTAGGGGTTTTTTTTAATTGGGAAAAACAAGGGGTCCCCCCCAAATAAGAGGGAAAGGGTCCAAAGCCACCGAAGAGGTCTCGCCCAGATTTGTCTTTCCCCCAGAAAACACACCCCGGTGAAGGAAGATTTCCCTTCCCCGGGTGCTAAAAATATGGGTTTTGGCCCTTTTTGTTTTGGGGTTTTTTCCGCCAAAAAGGGGGGAAAGGCAGGGTAAAAAAACCCTAGTACACAAAAAATTTTCCCCCCCAGGTTTAAACCCCGCAATTGGGGAAACTGATCAAGAGGTAGGGGGTCACATTTAAAAAAATTAGCCCTAATGGTGGCCCCTCATCCTGTTCAAAAGATATGGGCCCCCAAATCCCAAAGTTTTGGGCCTTTTTTGTGTCCCCCCGGAAAATATTTTAAAAAAGGAGCTTCCTTTTCCGCCCAAATTTTTAGGAGGTTTCCCTGAAAAGGGGGTTTTTGGATGAAAATCCGGAAAGGGAAAAAAAAATGACTCTTAACCCCCCCTGGCCCCACCCGCTAGGTCCCAAAATTGGGGTTCTCCAACCCCTTCTTGAGTCCAAAAGGGCCCGAGAAGGGGCGCGTGGAAGATCTTTAACCTGACGATAGGGAATTCTCCTTTTTTTCCCCCCCCTCAAAAAGTCGTGGTCGCGCCCGGGGTACGGCCCCAGTCCCCAGTGATCTTCACAAGAGCTGGGCGGGCCCTGGGAAAAATCTGACCTTATTATTTCAAATCCCCCCGGTTTTGACCAAAGGGACAGATTTTGTTTTTCCCCAGGTTTTAAACCCACCTTTATTTGGCGGGTTCCCCGCCCATTGGCCAAAACCGAAAACATTCTTTAAACCGGTTTTTGGGTTTGGAAAAATGCTCCGGGCCCAAAGCGGAAACATTGGGAACAGATACCCCCCCTCTTTTGGGGAGGCCCTAAGTCAGTTCTCAGGGGGTTTAATAAAAGCCCACAAACCTCCCATAAAAGGGGCAGGGAAACTAAACGACCCAAAAAAAAACGGCGACAAAGTGAGACCCGGCCAAAAAAAATTACTAATTTAGTTCCTCCCGGTTGAAGCAGAAAGGGGAAAAAGGAAAAACGGCGAGGGGGGCTTCGACCTAGGTTAGGAAAGCAGGGGAAGAGGTCTAACGGCCCAAAATGAAATCCCCCCTTTTTTGGCCCCCAAAAAACAAAGGGGGGAAATGCTATCTAGGCTGCTTTAAGGGGGGGTTTCAGCCCTTTTTCAAATTAAACCCCAAATTTGAACCCCCGGGGGCAACCACCCGACCCATTAAGATCAAAAGAAGCCTTAAATTAAATTTTTGGGCAGCTCTAAATCCACCGGAGGGAAAACCCCCTCCTTTAACCCCAAAAGGAAATGCATTAATTTCCCGGCATCGTTTCCCTCCCACCATTTCCCCCCAAAATTTAAAAGCTCTAAAATGCTGAAAAAACCCCCCCAAAGGGAAAAAACAGTTGGCCAACCTTAAAAAAGCCCCCGGAAAGGGGGTCCAGGCCCGGGCGGGGGCCTGGGGGACCTATTTAAAATTTCTTAAAAAACCCTCTAAACCCCCCCCTGACTGGGCTACTTTAATTTATAAAACTAAAAAGAGGGCCTATTTCCCACCCGAAACCAAAAATGTACATAAAAGTGCCTTCCAAAGAAGGGAAGGAACCCCCCCTTTTTCCCAAATTTTTATAAACCCCAATTTTACAAAAAATGGGTTTACCAGAAATCCTTTCAAAAATCATGGCCAACAAAAAGCACCCCCTTTTCCCTATCAAAGGGCCCGCACAAAAAAGGGGTTTTTATCAGGGGGGGAAACGGGTTTTTAAAACCCAAAAAATTGGAAATGGGAGTAAATGGAAAACGAAAAAGGTCCCCCCACCCCCCCCCGGACACCCCCGTTATTTTGCCATAGATGGGGTTTCCCGGTGGGGGGGGTTTTTGGGGAAAATTCTTGGCCCAATGGGGGTGAGAAGGGAAATTTTTTGAAAAATCTGCTCTCCGCCATCTTTCAGCAACCCCCAAAAACGCAGGGTCCACACCCCAGGATACCTCCAAAGCGCCCTTTTTTCCTTAAAAAAGGGGAAATCGCCAGGCTCCCCCCCCTCCCCCCTTTTTTTATTTGACTCCCATAAAACCCTGGCGCGTTTCCTGGAAGAGTCAGATCTCTTCGATGGTAACCCAAAGGGGCCCTGGCCAGAAAAAAAATTTCCCTTTTTGCGGATGGGCTCCTCCTCTTTTTTCTTCACCCCGGGAAAGGGACCTCCCAAAAATTTAAAATTTTTTAGGACTTTTGGAAAATACTCTGGGGCCCCCGAAAAGCCTCAGGTGAACTCCTGGAAAAAGGGGCCCCTCTTCCCAAGACTATTTGGGGGGATGTGGGGGTTTGATAAACGGGCCGGGGGAATTTCCCAATTTCATACCCAGGCATAAAAATTTTGGAAAAAAAAACCCCAAAAAAAAATACAATCTAAGTTTTACCCCCCCTTTTAAAAAAAAGAAAATCGACGACCTTTTGTAATTGGGGGGGGCCTCCCCCTTTCTTTAAACGGGGGGAGTTTTCCCTGCCCCTTTTAAAAAGGTAGTTTTCCCAAAAATCCTATACCCCTTTCCCGGGGCCCCCCCCCTTGCTTAGCGCCCCCACCGACAACAGCAAGTTTCATGCCTCCTTTTACTTCGTTTTTTTTTGGGCCCGGGAAAAGCCCCGATTAGCCTTTAAAAAAAAATGATGGGGTTTCCCCCTTAAAAAAGGGGGGCCCAAACCCCCAACGTCCCCTTTTTTCAACCTGGGCCTGCCTTACAAAGGGCCCGCCGGACCCGGATGGGAGAGCCAGCAATTTTTTTAAATTTTTTACCTAGAGGGGGAGGGTTTGGTTTTTGTAACCCCTGGGACCCTCCAAACTCTTTTACATACAAACTTAAAATAATCCCTTTTTCCTTTTAGGTTAGAGGCCCTCCCGCCAAGGGCCCCTTTGGCCCAAAAAGGGGGCCCTGTCCAAAATTTTATAGCAAACCCTTTCAGATGTACTAAACTCCACTTTTGGCAATTACCGGGAAATTTTTCCCCAAGGGCCCAAAACCCAACCCCCTGTTTAACCCCTTTGGAGGACAGGGGTTTTAAAAAAATGCGGAACACATAAACAAATGGAAAGGGAAAAAGATGGCTTTTCCCCTTTGGAAAATTTTAAAAACCAAAATTCTCCCCTTCCCTCGGCCCAAGTCCCTTTGGGTGCAATTCAAGGGCCTTCCCCTTTTGTTTAAATTAAACTTAAAAGGAAAACTCTCCCAAAGGGGATGTTGCCCCCAAATGGGTTCGATTTTCTGCTGGGGAAACCCCAATTTTTTCCTTTTCACCCTCCGCGCACCCATAGCATCCTGGGGAGTGGGGGTAAGGTAAAAAAAGAGGCGAGTTCCCCCCTTTGAGAAATTGGGGGGGGTTTCGCTGGAAACCCCGACCCCCCAAAATAAAAATTCTGGGCGGGCCTAAGAAAAATTTGCAAAGGAAATGATATGTGAAAATTGGGGGGAAGGGGAACCCCTTTTAAGAAAAAATCCAAAAGGGTTAAAATTTTGGTTTTAAACCCCCCCCCCCCACAATTTTAATTGCCCGGATAACGGGCCCCTTTTTTGGGCCCCCAAAACCAAGGGTCCCGGGACCAAAATTTGGCATGGGGCTGTGGCAAATTTCCCCCACACAGCTTTTGGGGCCCCTTTTATTGACTATGTTCGACAACATGGGAGTCACTTTAAAACCCAAATTTTGACCCCGTTTTTCTTTCACTACTTCAGGCCCCCGGAAAATTTTTGGGGGGGAACCCCAAAAGATCAGACAGTAAAAAATGTTCCCAGTTTTTGTCCACATAAGGGAATTTGGTGGGCTTAAAACGCTGCTTTTATTTTAAAGGGGAAAACCCCAAACCCCCCCCAAATGTCTTTTAGGGATAGTCTGAAGAATACCTGATTGCCGACAAAAAATGGGAAAAAGAAAAGGGGCACAAAGAAATGCGGAAAAGGAGGTTTTTTAAAAATGGAAACCCTTTTTTTTCCGCAACCATCCAAAGAAGAGGACAACCCCGATGAGTCCCTTTTAGATACAAATAGGGTTGTAGGGAGGCCCTTTCTAGGCCCTTGGGGCTCTTGAACAATGAACCCTAACCCAAGCCCCCCTGTTTTTAAACTTTCCCCAACACTTTTGATAATTGGGGGTGCGAAAACCCCGTTGGGGGTCTATGGAGGCACTTTGGCAGGTTTGAAGAAAACCCCCTTCCCCTTTTCTTTCTTGGGGGCAAAACCCCCTCCCCCTAGGGTAACAATAGGCTTGCTGCTATGGGCCACAAAGAATTTTCCTTTCCCTTTTGCGGCAAATGTGTCCCGTTCCGGGGCCCCTCCCGTTTGTTCTTGGGGACTTTTTTTTCCTTTTTTTCCCTCTCCCTTATTTTTTTTTATTCCCATCGCTTTTTCATTTTATGTTTTTTAAAAGCACCTAAAGGCCCTTAGGTTTTAAAATGTTTTGTACAATTTATGCAATTTTCGGTCCTTTTTCCCCAGCGTTTTTAGCTTTCTGTTTAAAAATAAATTTTAAGCTCCCAAATGATTGTTAAATTGGGGTCTTTTTGTATTTTCTTGTTTCTTTACCTTTTCTCTGTGTTTGGAAAATATAATCTTTTTTTTTGTAAAAAAGCCCAATTTTTTTTGTTGAAAAACCAAAGATTTTTTTTTAATAAAAAAATAACCCCCCCAAAAAATAAATTTTTAAAAAAAAAAAAAGACAAGAGGGGTTTTTGGGCCGGGGGATTCCCCTGCTCCCAAAACCACCCTTAAAACAAGAGGGGGTGTTTTTTTTAAGACCTGGCCGACAAAAAGCGCCCCCGGGGAAAAGTTTCGCCCCGGGGAAACCAAATTTTTTCAAATTTTAACAAACCCGTTTTTTAAAAAAAGGGAAAAGGTTTTTAAAAATCATCCCAAAAATTTACCGGGGATAGGCAAAAATCCTTTATACCCTGACAAATTGTTGAGATGTTGCCCCCGTTTTCACCCTTTGGGCCCCCAAATTTGGGGTTAGAAAGGGCCCCCTTTTCTACCTGGAAATAAAGAGAACAGGTTTTAGGTCATGTATGCAGGATCTGATGGAGGCAATACTATTTCTCAGAACAAATTCAGAGACTTCACAAATGTTTCTGCAGTGTTTTGCATATTAACAATTTTTTTGTGTCCTAAAGTCATATCCAATAAATATATTTACACTGACAAGCAAAATGGTAACATGGTTTGAACTTGTGACTTTGAGGCTCCATATCTCTCCATCCACTGCAGCTTTGCACATGAGGCTACTGTAATTGTATATACAGTTCTCTTACCTATCTTATACATAAATGTGACTTGCAAGTATTTAGCATCTGCTTAGTTCTGCAGATTCTTTCCTGTAACTGCATTGTTACTGTTTTGCTCCTAAAAATCAAAGTGTTAATTTTTTATTATTTTGTTAGTATTTGGGAAATCCACCTTTTGGTTTTCAATACTGCCTGAATCCTTCTGGGCTCTGGATCAGATTCAAGCATGTCTTGACCAAGATCTGATCCCAGATTTCTTCTACACATTCCCAATGTGGGTGCAGACTGGACTTGGATACAAATACAGCTTTTTCTTCAACTCTACCCACAAGTGTTCAAAAGATCAAAACATTGTTACCCTTTTGCTTGTGTCTGTTGTACCTATATAGCTTGATTATTGTATCATAAGGTGATAAACAGCCTGATGTTACCATTTTACTACAGTAAGGTTATCACTTAAACATGCGCCATGTATGAGGGAGTCGGGAGTCAGAGTCGGAGGTTTGGGAAATTGAGGAGTCGGGGCTTCGGCTTGCCGACTCCACAGCCCTGGTCGTCAGCACAGTGTCCGGAGCAGATAGCAGGAGATAGGCCTTGTACTCCAGGAGACGTGGAGGATGCCGTAGGAGAGCAACAACCCAGCAGAAGGACCGCTACCTCCTCCTTTGTGCAAGGAGGAACATGAGGGGCAAAGCCAGAGCCCTGCAAAATGACCTCCAGCAGCCATGTTCTCCTTTTTAACCAAATAAACTCAGGAAAAACATATCACTTAGGCTTATTTTATCTTTTAGCATTTATTTTTTTAACTTTTAAAATGTCATTTAAATATTTATTTCTTTTTGGGCCCTAGAATAATGCGTATCTTTTTTTTTAGGAGGATTGCGGGAAAACATAGCGCATAAAAATTTTAATTTTTTGTGTTTGAATGAATTAAAAAGAAAGCCTTCCGTTGTTTTTACGGTGTGTATGTTAGTATCCTGTAATAACAACCGACCCTTAGCTTTAGCGAAACTCCATTTTTCTGGTTCCGTGTTAATTGCTTGAGGTTCTTCAACCCCTTTTTCGCTGTGCTCTTCATCTGACAAGGTTTGGCGCCCTTGCGAAAACGTTTCGGGCGCCCCCCTTTTCCAAGTCCTTTCGTGCAGAATTGTGATTTAAAATTTTTTTCTGGGTTTGGGCATATTATTAACCCTTCCAAAATTTGTGTTTGTTACTTCTTCCCTATTGTGAACTAATCGACAAAGCATTTTAAAGGAACGCACTCCATTGCTTCTTCATTGAGCCCCTTTTGGACTCAAGGACTCCTTTTTGGGATAATAAACCCCCCTCTGGAAGTACTTTTTTTTTTTTCTTCATTTTCCCCTTTATTTGTTCCAAAATGTAAACCTAAGTTAAAAACAAATTTTTATTTTTAAAACTAAAAGTGTTTTGAACAGATTTTTCCCTTTTTTTTTTGTGTCCCTTTTTGCCCGCTTGTTCGTGTTTTTATTCAACCCCCTTTTTACAGTAATATAAAAAGTTGGCCCCCCTATTTCTTATTCATTTTTAGTTCTAATTTTTGGGGTTTTTGCAACAGCTTTCAGTTGATATATTAAAAACTGTGGACACAAAAATATTTCGGATTGAAATGGGGTTTATTGTACTAACACTATGTAAAATATGCATTAAAAAAATTTTAACGGTGCAAAAGTTTGGGGACCCCAAACAAAAAAAGGAATTAATATTTAGTAGTCTTTTTTCCCAAAATTTTAACAGCCGTAGTCGTTTCCCTGCAGCTTTTAATAGTTCCGGTTTTAAAAGGTTATTTTTGCCTTTCTCTTTACAAAAAAAAATCAAGTTAGTTAATTTTTGTGGTCGCCGGCATGGACGCCCGTTCAAAGTTTCCACAGATTTTCAATGATTTCGGTCTGGGGACTGGGCGGCCATTCCCAGAACATTGTAATTTTTCCCTCTGTATGAATCCCTGAGTAGATTTGGAGCTGTGTTTGGGTCATTGTCTTGCCGAAATACCCCTCCCCGGGTAATTCAAATTATCCTGATTCTTGTCATTTTTTGAAGATTGCTGTACTGGTTGACCATCGCCCTAAAACTTTAAACAAGATTCCCGGTGCCGGGCTTTTGGACACACCCCAAAGCATGAGGGAAAACCTCCCCCAATTTTTTTACAGTGGGTAGAAGTGTTTTTTTGGAATGCTGTTTTTTTGGGACCCTGAATAACGCTTTTTGAAATGACAAACAAATCAATCTTTGTTTATCAGTAAGGGGCCTTTTCCAAAAATAAAGCTGGCTTGTCCAAATGTGCTTTTGCTTCCGAGACTGTTTGTGGCGTGCTTTCAGGAAAGGCTTCTTTCGCATCACTCTCCCATAAGCTTCCCCTTGTGCAAAGGGTTTTTATTGTTGACCGATGACAGTGAACCATCTGCAGCAAGATGCTGCAGCTCTTTGGGGTGCCTGTGGATTGCCCTTGATTTTCTCACCATTCTTCTTCTTCCCTTTTGATATCTGTCTTGGCCTGCCATTTCTGGGTTTAAAAAGAACTCTCCCTATGGTCCCCCATTTCCCTTACTATGTTCCTCCAGTGGAAACTGACGGTTTTAAATCTCTGAGACAAACTTTTTGTTCCTTCCCCTGAACAACTGTGTTGACAATCTTTTGTTTTAGTTTTTTTGGGTTGTTTTGGGGAGCCCTGTGAACCTTTACAGGGATTCAAATGGAAACAACTTGAAAATTGGCCCCTTAAAATTTTTTTTCCCATCTTTTGGTACCCGGCTATGAGTTAAAAAGTCAGTGGGTTACAAAACCAATGTTGTGCTTCGAAGTCGAAAAAAGTATTGGGAGTATTCAAATAAAAAAAATTTGATAAGGGTCCCACTTTTTGCACCAGTAAATTTTGGTTTAAATGCTTTGCAATTTTGTGTTTTTTCAAAAAACCCATATTTCAACCCGGAAATTTTTTTTACTGTTCCAAAAAGTTTTTTTTTAAAGTTTATTCTAATTGAATGGGTTCCCAAACCCCTTTTGCTACTGATTAAGTTAATAGGGGTGCCCAAAACTTTTTCTTTTAAATGTTGTGAACGGTGCTCTTTGCCTTATTTAAATTGACGGTAGTTTTTCCCAAAAATAATTTTTGTGCAAAAGGGCACTTTAAAAATGACAGCATTAGGAGTTAATGTAAAAAAATACACCTGCTTTGATCTTTTCCTTTCATTGGATGGTTAATATTCTTTTATTTCCCCCGTCAATTTTTGGGAATTAACACGATTGTTTCTTTTTTGATGTATCAAGAACCCCGTCGTATTTTTTTTTTAGGTTTTGAAGGAGTGATACCCTATTACAATGGTTTTTCCTTCGAATACGAACCGTGGGTTTCCAAAAAACTATTTTTCCATATTTTTTTATGGCTTTGCAAAATTTTTCCTAATTTGGTATTTTGTCTTTTTATGGCCCGCATGATCCAAAAACACTTAAAGAATAAATTTTATTTTCTGTGTCCTTTTGCGTTTTTTTTTTTGTTCCAAAATTTTTTTTTCTAGATATAGTTCCCTTCTTCAGCTGTTTTTGGGGACATGACTCTAGAGTAGCTCTATCAAAATTTTTCAATCTATTTCTATTGCGTTTTATTCTTCCTTGTAGAACATATTTTGAATTGGAGAATTGTCCTTTTGGGATTCTTTTGTTACATTTGGGGCATAAAAACTTTTTTTTTGCGCAACTGTTTTTATCTGTATTTTCCTAAACAATGTGGCTTCCCCAACTGTCCCTTTTTCTTATACCAAAAAACCAAATAATTTTTTTTATATGTCCCCCTTTTAGCTGTAAATTTTCCAGTGGATGAATTTTTAATTTATATGCTGATTAAATTTTTTAATTTTTTCTGCTTCCCCCCCTTTAAACCTAAAAATTTCTTGTCCAATTCTTAACACTAACCCAAATTAGGTGGCCATATGGCTTGGACCAATATTTAGTCTCAATGTATTCTACTAGAATTTGCAAAACTGGGTGCGCCCGGAGACCCCTAGGGGTTTTTCCCTGCGCTGTAAATAAAATCACTCCGAATCAAAAAATTTTAAAAATTTAAATATGATTTAGAAAATTTATTAAAAATGATATTTTCTGATTTGTTAAATTTTTATTAATTTTTTAGGTGTTCATTTTTTCTCTTTCCCGTCTATTGGTTTTTGTTTAAAGGTTTTTTATCTAAAGTGCCAACATTTGACTTACTTACATTTAAAAATTTTTTTCGTTCCAAAATTTTATTACTTTTCACGAAATTAGGGGTTTTTTAACGTGTCTTTTAAATGTTCATAACATTGTAGCTTTTCTGAAAGATGACCCAATTCCTGACACATGGGACCCCTGGGGGTTTTTAATGTCTTATGAATCTTTGGAACTAAATAGAGGGCGGTGATTTTACTGCGAGTAATTTTTTTAACCGCTATCTATTTTAACCCAACTCTTTTGCTTACTCAAAATTTGATCAATTTTTATTTTTCTTTTTTTGGTGGGGTCGAGCGTGTTTTTTACACTGCAGTATATCCCAATGATTTTTTGCTTTTTTATAAAATTTTTATTAATCTCCATGAGCTGTCAAACTGTCAGAAAAGACTCCCTGGGGTGGTTGAGGCCTAAGTCAAAGTTGGGTTACAGCCCAATACTGTAGGGCGATTGGCATATGCCGAGACCAAAATTGGCAGATTTGGGCATTGGCGCCTGTACTCTTCAAAAGACTTA
>JAODAL010044038.1:0-33265 GCA_025379985.1 Phyllomedusa bahiana
CTCCCCCACTGTGTTTATTGTGCCACTCTGTGGCCTAATACTGTTTTTTTCCGCCTCCAGAATGTCATTTTTGCCACTTTCCTGACCTCATTCGCTGTTTGGGTTTCCGCCGTCACCTTTTCCAAAACTCTATCACTAAAAAATTTCCACCTGGGGCTCTCAGCTTTTTTTTTTTTCCAGCTTCGGGTGGCATGAAATTTTTTCAGCTACATTCCCTTGAGTTTTTTTTTCATTTTGCCCTCTTAAGTGCCCCGGGGAAATTTTTTTTGTGAAGCGATTCTAAAAAGCGGGGGCAGTCATTGCGTGTCATACTAAAACACAACATTGTATGAAAACCAAACCCAACTTTCCCCTGCATATTTAAGAAACAACAAACGTTTTTACAGCACCCGCAGGGTCCGGGGGAGCCGGGAAAAAGCTGTTTTTTAACGGATTCGTGCCGAAGTAAATTTGGACCGAAACGAATTTTTTTCGGAAAAAATTTGGCGAAGTGACCGAACCAAAAATTTTTGAAAATTTTGGCCCTCTCTAATTTTCGAGAAATAACAGTCAATGTAATTTAAAAAAACTTTAAAAAATTTTAAATTGGGAAAATATCGGGTTCTTCAGCTTCCCTCAACCCGTAATACAATTTTCTTTCCTACAGTTAAAAAGGGTTTCCAAAAAAACCCGCCTAATGTAGGCTCCCAAAAAAACCCAACTCCCCCGGGGCACAAGAAGAGAAAAGTGCATTTTACAAAACCAAAAAGGGAAAAAAAAACCGCAATATGACCCTTTTTCTATTTTACCCTTTCTTTCCCTTTTAAAAAAGTTGGAGATGTAAATCCCGGATTATTTCCCAAAGGGTTTTTCTCCCACATTATGACTGTAACGGGGGGTTTTAATACATGATAAGGCCAAAGGACACTCTTTTTTCTTTTTTTAGGGCAATTTTGCCCAAAATATACAAAAAAATCCAAAAAGTTCACTTTCAGTTTTTTAAAATACATTACTGGGTGCACTTTCATTTAACATAATTTACAAAAACCATTCAAAATTTAGGGTCACTTAGATTTTTTCCTTATTTTTTAAAGAAAAGCACAGTTTTTTCAATTAATTAACATTTAAAAGAATCAAAATACAAATCTAAACATTGTAAAAGTGGTAAATGACTATTGTAGCGAAAATTCCGGTTTTGGGAATTTCAATATCTCAAAAAATTTTTAAAGGGCAACAATCGAATTTGAGGTAATTTGGGGGCTCACAGAAGAAATTTTTTAGATGCAGAAAAACTGAAAAAAGCTGGAAGAGTGCCTCGCCATCTGTAAAACATGGGGGAGGTAATTGATGCCGGGGGGTTGTTTTGGTCGGTAAAGTGGAGATTTTACAAAGTAAAAGAGTTTTTTGAAAAAGGGAAGGGCTTCAGCCCATTTTGCCCTTGGGGACACGTTTGATTGGAGCCTTTTTTCATCCTGCAACGGGTTAATGCCCCAAAACCCCACAACCCCCAAAAAATTATGCAAAACTTTTGGAAGAACAGGCACGGGGATTCTATCTGAAAGGGAGGGCCCCACGCAGTCACCAACTAAACCCCCATTGTGCTGTTGTGGAGCGCTGACCGTTGGTACGAAAAAAAGTCCCATCAAGCCAATCCAACTTTGGGAGGGAAGCATGGGGACATTTCTCCGTTTACCTCGCAAATTAACAGCGAAAATACCAAAGGTCTGAAATGCTAATTGCGCAAGGGAGCTTCTTTGGACAAAAGAAAAGTCGAAGTAAAAAAATTATTATTCACAAAAAAATCATTATTTCAACCCTTTGTCAATGTCGGGGAATTTTTCTATTCTTTTTAAAACAACTCGTTTAATAAATAAAAGTTGATTTTCGGGGAAAACACAAATTGCTGGTTGGCCCCAAAACTTTTTTAACTAAGGGGGGGATAAATTTGGGAGGTAGGATATGGGAGCAAAAACCATATTTTTCTTCAAAATTTTTTTTAAAATGTTTAAAAAAAGTTTAAGTTAAAATTTTTCTGATCAACACAAATGCAAGGGTATTAATAAACTAAAGGGAAAAACCCGGGTCACCCCAAAGAAAACTTCCAAATTTTTGGAAAATTTTTTTAAAAAAATATTTTTGCTTTTAAATCTCTTGAAGTATTCTCCTAAGACGGGAAAAAAGGGATTTAAATGAAATTACAAAAACAAACTTTTAAAATAAACGCTTTTCTCTAGGAAATACACATGAACTTTTCGCCAGGGGAAACTGTCAACTGATAATCAAGAAGAGGATCATATAATAAAAAAACAAGGGAAAACAATGAAAAGGCAACAAACTATTCATTAAGCAGCACCCAAAACAAAACGAGAAATAACAGCAAGTAGCAGTATCTCTGTGCCTGAAAAAAAAAAAAAAAAATAATCTAGATATTCAGCTTCAGATACAATAAAAGTGAATTTTTAGGGAAAACAATAAATCCATATAAAAAAATGATTAAAGTCTGATGTAAAATTATACAAAATCTTGGGAAAATTTAAATGCACGGGTAAAGCTAATCCAAAAAAAACCAATAAATCCAAATCAATTTCAATTTCCCAAATGTAGTGATTAAAATATGAAAATTTCATAACCCCTAACCTTTATGCGTCTTACTCCTTGGTCATCTTCTTTCCCTGCCTTTTAAATCCAGGGCCATTAGGTTTAGGGGCACAGCCCCCTTTGTTATTGATATAGCTAATTACCAGGTCATTTTAGGTTCTACCATGGTGCTTAATATTTTTTCTCATTCCTAGAGGTTTCTATTTCAAATTATTTCTCATAATGTCCATGGATTTAATTCGCCCCTTGAAATGAAAGGGCCTTGCAACAATTTTGCACTCAAGAAACTGAAGCATTTTGCTTTCTCTCTTCCGTATTCTCTCCTTATAGGTGGTTTTCCTCTTTTTTTTTAAAAACAGAAAATGCTTCCCACTCTAAGGGCCCCGTTCAACGGTTATTTCAGAACGATTTTTCAAAATTTGCCGATCGAAATACGTTTTGAAATCAGTTTAAAATCATTGCAAAAATGTCACTAAATGGGCACTATTTGTAACTGAAATTTCCCGCGGATTTACCATCTCCAATTTGGGAGGGGAAACCCTCCGGAAAAAAATTGACATGTAATTGTTTTTCCGTCCGATTGCCCACGCAATCCGCGGCGGCAATCCGGAAAGGAACACCTCTGGAAAAGACAGCATAATTTTTTATTGAAATCAAAGAAAATAGGCGTGACTTTTTTCGGACAGATTGCCGACGGATTGACGATCTCAATCCTCGAAATACGCGGCGAAATAAGCCTCTGAACGGGCCAAGGGATTCCTTTTTCCACCAACCAAAGATAAAAGACCCAAGGGTTGAAACATTTTATTTTTCGGTACTTTACAGACATTGTCTTTCCAAATTTTTCTTACTATCCCCCTGTTCTCGTAAGATACATTTAAATTTAGCACACTCAAACATTTACCCCCTTATTTTAAAAGTCCTTTTTATTCACGGGTTAAATTATAACATTTTGCTTGGGATAAATCAATCCCAAAAACTTTATTTTGCCCCCTTTGCAAGGGCTTGACACGTGTGAAATTATTATTTATTAAGACTTTACTGTTTGTTTGTAATTAAAACCCCCACCAAGAGAGACTATTCTTTCTACTCAGCAGCACACACTACATACTCCCTAATTTACCATATTTTGTATTGCTCCAAATGGCCCATGTTAAAACCAATCACTGTTTTTGGTCTGACCATGATATGGTCGTAGTGGGATTTTATTGTCTTTAGACTAGGCATGACAATTTTTATTGGAAATTAAATGATTCTCTTTTGCTAAATGTAAATGTTTTAGAGAAGCTTATTCAATTTTGAAACTAATGAACTACACTCCTCCTTTATTTTGGGGTGCACTTTAAAGATGACCTTTGGTAAAACAAAAGGGTTTTCCAAGAAAACACAAGCTGCTGGAAAGGAAAGAAAAAGAGGGGGAAATAGATCCAATTTTTTTTAAAGTGGGTGCCCGCAGCCAACAAATATTTTTCACCCATCCGGGCAAATTTACAAAAATCTTTTAAAATATTTTTTTAAGAGAGTGAACAATGAATATCATACAAAATAAAAAATATAAACCATACCCTAATGTACAAATCGTAGCAAATTTAAAACGATTTACTCGTAGTAGAGGAAAAATAGAAAAAAATAAAAAACAAAAAAAAAAATTTTTACAGGAAAATCCATTTAAGTGGTTAATCATATGAAGCTCACTGATAGAGAGACTCTTCTTCAACAGAAGGCTATGTTGACTTCCCCTTGAGAGAGCAGAAATTATGCCCTAAAAAGGATCTTTGACAGAAAATAGTGGACACGTAAACAGAGCTTATCTTCTCTCTAACAAACTATGTAGAGAAAATGTTGTAATGTTCTTGCCCTAAGTTTTTTCTCAGGGGGACAAGCAAAAGACCCATCTAGCAAAAAGACTTGACAACAGTGTCTAGAACTATTTATCCTAAACTTTGCCTTTGTGGCTGTCAACTCTCACAAGAAACGCCAAAAGAGGGTCATGAGTAGACTTTTATTTGTTATTAATCAATATTTCTACTTCACTCCTAGAAGGTTAGAATCACGGACTTATTTAAAGTAAAACTCATTTACCAACCCTAGGCCACATGTCAGAAACCTGTTTTTGGGCTAAAAGTCCACTTTGTTTGGCCATATGCAAACCAATCATAGGGCCCCTCTCATTTTTTTCCAAGCCCAATATGAAAGCAAGGGGCGCTCTGAATTGGTTGCTAAATGCGCCAACAAAGTGAGTTTTTAGATCAAAAAAAAAAGAGAGGAACTATTCCCTAATAATGTTTTTGAGCATTAGGTAATTACTTCCATCGCACCATTGAACGAAAAAAACCAAAAAATGGAGTGCGTATGAAAATTGAGTGCAAAATAAATTTAACTTTACTTCACAAATTAAATAATATGTGCGGCTGAGCATTAATACATAATTCACAAACCCACATAAGTGCCACTGCAAAAATGCGCATTAATAACTACTTTAACTCTGACGAGTCACTGGGGGTCTCCACACCAGTGAAGGATTGTTAGAGCACTCATCGCCCCGACCAAGGGCGAACCCCTCACCGTAAATGTGAGACTTACCCTATAGACTCAAATCTTACCCTACGTGGAATATACAATGTTCCCCACATGGTTCGACCCACCACAGTCTCTACAGGAACCAATGAAGTAAGATATAAACCTAGAAATGGATCAAAAAAAACAGAAACTGAGGGTATGAACGGATGAAGTTACCCCCCAATTTATCCCTGTCCCATATTATAGTCATATAAAGACAAATCATATAGTGCAGGTTAATATGTATCAAATTGCTGCAGTGGTAAATTGCAGCCATAATCATGTGTATATGAAACAGAAGTGATGTAAAAATACAAACAGTCTCCCAAGGGGGTCACATTCCCAAACATATGACAGACCCCAAACCCCACAGCATCACAGACACATATCATCAGAAAAAAGCCCAAAATCTGTACTTACCAAACAGAGATTGCATAACATTTGCATACATAGATCGTATGGCTCAAAAAGACACACAGAAGGGCTATGGTTTTGCCGCCGTTTTGTTTGAATCACAGGCAGCCTAAAATGTGATGGAAGGCGGATGTACTCTAGCTGTCACCGTGGCAACCCGTGTCACATGCTTGCTCCGTCCTCGTCACCTTTCGATTCCCTTCCCCGCCCTCAGGCGCTAAGTCCCTGTCAATGAACTTACCGCCCTGAGTGCTGGTATGAGTGACCGCGCTATATCGCGCACAACGTCACTTCCCGCCCACACATGCCGAGTGCCGAACGTGCCACTACCGTCTCACTGTATAATTAGAAAACGGACAAGTAAGGTGGTCTAGCGCGTATTTCCATACATAATGTGCACAAGAAACAACGCCATTCAGATGGGGCACGACAAAACGAAAAATCTCTGCTCGCAACCCCAATGGACAGAAATCAAGTGTAAAGATAGATCTTGTTTGGCATCCACCTGGTAGTAAACAGGATGGAATCAGATATTAAACAGATAATAATTATATGACATCAATGTTACGCAGTAAAAGAATAATGACCGAAATAAAATAGAGTTCAGAAGTACATTGTTAGTTAGTATAGATGGAATAACAGAAGAAGAAAATATAAGCATACATTGACTCAATTATATATATATAGAATAAAGTTGCTTAATACAGCTGTGGAATTATCAAAAGATGTTCTCCCTAAGGGGTACACCAAGCCCCACAAATGCATACCACACTTATAAGTACAACTAAAAAAATAAGCTGTTCATTGAGCCCTGTGGATATGTTATTCCTAGATGTAAATCCAAAAGGTTCACGTCTAAGGAGATCCATAACAAAATTGCCCTTCCTTTCATTAGGTGTGAGGAAGATCAATTCCCATAAATATGAGATCCTTAGAACCACCCCCCCATGTGAAACTCCAATATGTCTGGAAAGCTGGAGTTTCCTCTTATGTTACGAATAACACATAGATGTTCACCCATTCTCCTTCTCAACTCACTCGAGTGGTCTATCCACATAATCCAGCCAATTGCATCAATTGGCGGTAGATCACTCCTTTTGAACGACAATTTATGAAATGCTTAAGCCTGAATGACTGACCAGTTTATAGTACTGCCTGAAAGTTTTTCCAGTTTCTAGATGTGGACAGCTATACACCCTCTACATTAGTAGCAGGCCTTTTTGGGGCTGTCCTGTTTAGCCACATCGAGTCACTTTGGAGGGGTAACATAATGCATTCTCTCACAAGACGATCTTTAAGACTCCTTCCCCTTCCTAAATGTAATGGCGTGGTCTCAGACCTAACATTAATCTTTGATGTCAGGATCCATTAAGAAGGATATCCCAGTGTTTAGTTTAATATCTTACGGACTTCATTAGAGGCTGCATGCATCAAAAGTTCCAATCAATCTTAATGTCCCTTAATCAACCGCTAAGTTCGCTGCTGTACAGTCAGCTTCTTTTACCAAAGATAAGAGCTAGTTCTAGAAGGCATTAATAATAAAATAAGAAAGAAAATGAGTTACAACAGTACGGGCCTTTGAAAAAAGAACCTAATTTGTGACTAAAGACAAAACAGTATACAGAACTCAATAGAAAAAATTCAACAACATATCAAAGACCGTAAAACATAAGCAATTTATTAGAGATCTTGGTGACTTTAGAAGAAAACAAAGCATATAATTTTCAGGATTAAAACACGATAGAGAGATACTGATGCAATCTCCACAAGTGATACTGATTTTCAAGAAATAGACTTGAAGGGGTAAGAAATAATAGACAGGTCCCCAAATACAAATCAGACAGAGAGACGAGGGACAGGCAATAAACTAGAGGACAACAAAAGCCTTTTTTAAGCCCGTCAATACCCATCGAGGTACGTACAACTCCCGAAATAACTAAAACCGCACCAGTAAAGGACCAACATCAAATAGTTAAACTTGTCTTCACATATCCTAATTGAACATTAAATGCATATCCTAAGAAAGGACTTTCGTTCGATCCAACAGGAAAAATTTAAATCTATTCAAATGGATTAAAGGATGTCACATCTTTTTGGGCGAAAAATGCGTTGGCAAAAAATAACACGCGCTGAAGAAATAGACGTGAAGTCTTGAACTGTGGAAAGGTGATGACATGTTTAGAAGATGCTTCAGACTATTATAAAATCTGGCAGATGACAACATACATACGGAAAAGGTCCCCTTTTTACACAATTGTGCACAAAAAATAAGAAAAAGGCCCCCATAGGAACATATCTTGCATAGATGTCTTTGTTTCCCAAGTCACCAGAGATCTAGAACATCTGAAAAATGAAGAGATACACGAATAGCACCTTTAAGGAAAAGAGGCAATCATGAAATATGAACAAAATCATGAATATTATAAAACCCTCTAACCAGGGAGGGAAAATATTGTACTGGATACACAAACTATAGGGACATGTGAAGAGACTTCTGGTGAGACCCGCAACCTGTTATGCACGTCCTTAGAAATTGATCCATCAGAAGAGTACAAAACGAGAATTTTACGGAGATATTATCCCCTCTAAAACCAACGATTTGAATAGTAGCCTGACTTTGAGTTATTCCTATTCCCCAAATATTCCACGACCAGCGACATTTTATGGTCTCCACCAAAATACATACGGTGAAAACCCGTTTGAAAGGGGAGACCTATAGTGTGGGTATAGGATGCTGCAACACACAAAATTGTGGGATAATACCTAGAACAGGTTCCTTAAACCATTTGTAGAATCCCTATCGTCTTACACAAGGGATTACCATGGACTACCTAAGAAAAATTGATGTTATAATTGGTACCCCAAACAGCTTCTTGGGGAAGCATTGATGTGGAGTCACTCTACATACCTCTATCCACATGAACTGGGGATTAAGGCAACTGAACATTTTCTTAGAGGAGGGGTCCAAACGTTTTGAATACATGAATAAATTTGTGTTTGGATCTCTCCACAAAGAATTTTTTACTATTCAATGGGGAAATTATCATCAACAATTGAGAGGAACCCCCCGCCCATGGGCAATTTCCCTGCCCCCAAGTTATGCTAATTATACTTGGGGTGGTGTGAGGATACAATAGTCATTGGCGACTAACCCCTTAAAACACATTGAAAACATTGCATTAGCTATACAAGATAATATGTGATGAAATCTTTTAGTCACTTGGAGTGGGAAAAAAGAGGAGAATCATATAGTTCATGCAAAATTAAAATCAACTGTATTGGACCAGGTTCACCTATGAGATAGTCCCCCCAAACAAGCCTGCACAGGATGTGGATGGTAACAAAAGGCCATGAAGGTAGAAACTGATAACCACCATCTAACGTAAGGAAGACGCATGTAATTTCACTCCTCCACTCCGCATTGTAGAGTAGTACAGCCACCCCTATCCTATAAAGAAGGAACCCACGAGGACAATTCTGAGAATTGCGTTCGTAATTGTTCCTGCTAAAAATGAATTAGTTTTCATCAGCAAAAGGACATGGCGTGAGAGATTCAGGGAAAAGAGGTACCCGGAGGGATACTCAAGGAATCATATCAAACTCGGCACTCCCGCAACGGACTAGGAAATGTCTTTTGGCTCCTAAAAAAGAAAGAGAGATCATTTGATTCGGGATCATAAGATTTGATAGAACTTTTGATGCAAGCGCCTCTAATGAAGTTTCCGTAAGAAACTAACTAAACACTGAGATATCCTCTTAATGATCCTGACATCCAAAGAACAGTAGGTCTGAGACCAGCCATTACATTTAGGATGGGAAAGAGTCTTCAAGATCGTCTTGTGAGAAGCCATTATGTACCCCCTCAAATGACTTCGTGTGCTAAACAGCAGCGCAAAAGGCGGCTACAAATGTAGCGGGTAGGTATAGGCTGCCAACACATCGAGAAACAGGAAAAAAAATTTTCAGGAGTACTAAAACTGGACAGCGCCTTCTCATGAATCAACATTACAATAATTGTTTCTTTCAAAAGGATTGATCTACCGCATTCGATTCCATGTGGACTGGAATTATAGTGGGAAAGACCACTCGGTAGTTGAGAAGGAGAATAGGTTGACAACTATGTATATTCGTACCAAAAGAAACACACCAGTAATCCAGACATTACCTTTAGTTCAACATGGGGGTGTTTCTAAGGATCTCAAATTAGGGAATGATCTTCTCACACCTAATGAAAGGAAGGGTAAATTGATATGGATCTCCTTAGACGTGAAACCTTTTGGATTTACACCTAGGAACTACATATTCCACAGGGACTCAATACCAGCGAAATTTTTAGTTCTACTTATAAGTGTGGTAAGCAAATGTGGGGCTTGGTGTACCATAGGAGACATCTTTGCAAATTTCCCCACTTTAATTAAGCAACTTTATTTGTAACTATATTTTAATGAGTACAAGTATGCTTCTAATTATCATCTTCTGTTAATCCTCTATACTATACTAAAATATGTTACTTATTCTGAACTCCTATTTATAACTACGACATTAAACAAGTACAGCGTACCAATTTGGAGTAATATACTTTATTATCTGTGTCATATTCTGATCCATCCTGATTACTACCAGGAGATGCCAAACTAATCTATCTTTTAACACTTGATTGTCAGTCCATTGGGGGTTGCGAGCTGAGATTTTTTGATCGTGCCCCATCTGAATGGCCGTTGTTCTTGGCACATATGTATTGAAATACTTAGGCGCTAGAACCACCTTACATGTCGTTTTCTACATTATACAGTGGACTGAAGTGCCGTTCGGCAACACGGCAAGTGTGGCGGAAGTGAACGTTGTGCGCGATATAGCGCGCGACACACATACCAGCACTCAGGAGGCGGAAGTTATTGCCGGTACTTCCGCGCCCTGAGGGCGAAGTGACGGAGGACGGAAGCAGCATGTTACCGGGTTGCCACGTGACAGCTAAGTACACCGCCTTCCATCAATATAAGGCTGCCTGTGCATTTCAAACAAACGGCGGGACAAACCATAACGCCCTTTCCGTGTGTCTTTTGAGCCAAACCACTATGACCTGCATTATATGCAATCTCTGTGTTGGGAAGTACAGATTTTTCCTTTTTCTGATGATTATGTGTCCTGTGTGCAGTGGTTTTTGGGGTCTGCATTATGTTGGGAAGAGATTGGACAGTTTTTGTATATAAAACATCACTCTGTTTCATATACACATGATATGGCTGCATATACCCCAGCAGCATTTGAAAACAATATTAACCTGCCCTATATGATTTGTCATTTTATAGACATCTACCATGGAACAGGAAAAATTGGGGTAACTTCATATCCGTTCATACCCTCATTTTCTGAATTTTTTTGATTCCATTTCGAGATTATATACATCACATCATTGGTTTCCCTGAAGAGACTGGTGGAGGGTCGAACATGTTGTGGACACTTGTATAATTACCACGTAAGGGTAAGATTTGAGTCTAATAGGGTAAGCCTCCATACCGTTAGGGGCCGCCCTTTCGGCGAGTGCTCTAACAACCTACACTGGGTGGAACCACCCCAGAGACTCGTCAGAGTTAGTAAGTAATAAATGCGCCATAGATACTATTTCATTGGCACTTATGTGAGTTTTTTGATTTATTTATTTAATGCTCCGCAGCCGCATATATTTTTGAAATTGTGAAGTAAACGTTGAGTTTATAGATCAAGACAGTTTTCAATACATTGAGGCCCTTAGATGTCTCTCATCAGGATCTCTAAAGAATAAGGAAATTTCTTCAGAAATTTTGACATCCGTGGTAAAAAACACAATTTCTTCCGCGACACACTCTGGGACTGGATGGATTATCATGGCAATTCCCCTATAGAAATGTTGTATAATTTTTTAACAACACAGGTCAAAAACATTTGTATAATATAATTAGAAAAGTTGATCAGGTAAGCAACAGAGTTCCTCAAACAATCAAATATTGTTTTTCCCAGTACAACCATTGATTTAAAGCAATAACTCTACAAAAAACTGTGTTCTGAAGCCCCAAAAAGTAAACCCCCAAATAAGGCAAAATGAAAAGTAAAGAAAGTCACACCAATAGGTGACTATCCATATACACAAGACTCACATGAAACATCACAAAGAGCTGCTGAAGCTGGAAGACACTTTCAGTTTTGAAGCCAGAGCTTCATTGGGTTATTTTTACTTAATACACTATGTACAGAAAAAAAAAAATTGAGACAATACCCTGGTGTCCCAAAAAAAGCCGCTTCAACATATGTTAAAGAGCATACAGAACATGTAGCACTGCACTATACTGTAGGAGAGATTCTACTAGACATCCAATTGCTCCAATTTACTAATACAGGGTTTTAACAAGGTATAATATCAATGATAATCGGCTACGACATTAACCTTTAAAGCCATACCACAACATACTCAGGAAAGATCATTATATGTTCAAATAATAAATCACTGAGGCCATTGTACCTTTGAGGGACCCCACTTGTACCATGCAGACTAAAGTGTTTGCCAACACCCTAATAATTATTACAGAACTACATAAATATAGCCAATTTCCCCTGAAGTTAAATTTCAAATTTTGCCCACAATGAGATTAATATATTTTCAGTGCTGTATATTACATCTTAACCCAGGTTAGGTTTTGTACCAGGAAGACTCAAATCAGCATATCAGACACATACAGTTGTTGATGTAATTTTCTAATTGAATAAGGAGAGATAGCCTGGATTTTCCATAACAAGAGTAATGATACTTTTTTGAATTTAAGGATGGCTTTCAATCTCAGTGGGAGTACTATATTGATTTTGTCATTAGAAGGTTTTGACCTAAACTTACTCTTCTTGCTGGTGTTTGTAATACAGGGCCTTTTAAAACAGGGTGAGCATCAGAGGTAATGAGACAAACATTCAACACAATATAATAGAGTGCCCCGTGTCAGGAAAAGCCTGCACCCAATCGCGGTTGTTCGATGTTCGTGGAGCTTGCGATTCCCCGGAAAGGTGTCAAATGGTTCAGCTGGATACAAGATTATATTAAAGATTTAATCACCTTGTGAGCGACACTAACAAACGTAAACATACATAGGGGTCTAAACTATACAGATATTGGTCATAGGTGCAAATACGGATATGGTTATAGCAAAGAGCAGCTAAAGGTGTGTCCTATTTCCCTTAGTTGGCCTTGTGCAGTGCTTTACACAGGAGTTTGAAAGCACCGTCTGATTCTGGACGATCTGGTACGCTTGGAGTAACCCCCTCCTACTGCAAGAATGACCCTGGACCCAGCAACCGGTTCCGACTTAAGACAATCCTGGACACTCCCCATTTCACACCCCCTGTAACACCCTCTCACGACCCTGGGACGGTCACACTCTCCACCCTCTCGGGTCAATGCTGTTTTATTACAATTGGGCACAATACAGATCATGTGCTGGCAGGGAATTGAATGCAGCTAATCAGTAGTACCAAAGACAGACCTAAGCTTCGACAGTGTACCAAACATGGATTTCGCTTCAATTCGATTGTGCCAGCGTTTGGTTTCTCCCATTCCCCAGGTGCCCTACCATAAGGGAAGTGACAGCTATGCATTGGGATGTTTACATAAATAAAAATATGAAACCTGGAGTGTCCATGATGCCACATTCTTCGCATAAATCCTTATGAAATATCACACCGGGATGTCTGCTTGTCTCATTGATGCTTGGTCCAGGACACACAGGCCCAGGGCAAGTGCTTAACAAAATTAACTGACAATCCTTCTGATGCCTCGGCCTCCTGTTGGCTTTGTTCCTATGGATGTACAATGTTTACTTCATGCCTTACCTCGTGACATGTGTTACACAGTGGGGGGCTTGGGTTGACTTTTTGCAATAACTTGAGAATTTGAAGTTACAAAGCTGATTTGGGGGAGGATTTGTCATTTTCCTCACAGGCCGTAAAAACAATGCCAGATTTTTTTACCTGATTTGTTCATTCCTCAGCCCCAGACACCTAGCCACTTATATGTTTGTTAAGGGGCTTCACACAGACTCAAATGGAAAACCTAAATAACTTTGTTGCTTTTGATTTAGGCTTGGTTTACATATGCATTGGAATGACAGGTCGGGAACGATAGAAAAATAGCGAAGCGAGTCACAATATTTTTTCTGTCTAAATAACAGACCCATTATGATTAATAGGGGCATGTGGCACCATTGGTGTCCTTTATAAAATGGATCCCTTTTTGCCCATTTACACCTGTGCGACAGAGAAATTGAACCTGGTTGCACATGTGAACCCAGCCTTTACTTTACTTGCTCTTCCTAATTTATTCTACTTGGTGGAAAATTTTACAAAAATTTCAGGTATGGAATTTAATTACACAAAATTAAAAGTTGCAATATCAATTTGCCCCAAAATATGTTAGGGTAATAAGTTACCTTATTTAGCGATTATAGATGACATCAATCTTCTCTTACATGTGCAAAATATCTCAGCATTAAAATAGGATAATCAAAAGTAACCTGTTATACATGTTTTAAAAATAATTGCCAATCAATCAAAATGACTGTTTATACTCTCCCAGCAAAATGCATTTCTACTTTAACTAAAAGACCAGAAGGGCCACTTATGTATTGTTTCGTGATCCAAGAACATGATACCAAGACTTCTGCACTAATGCTTTGCATCATAAAAAGAGCCTTAGGACGTGTCTTAATGTTTAAATTTTCAAAGCACCAGTAGATCTAACACTCATCAGGTCCACTCAAGAGCTTAAAAAACTTCTTTAGTTAGCTATAGAGGCTACAGCTATTTTAGTTTTCCAGTGGCACTCTTCTAAAAACTGGCCAAAGAGCCTGTGTCTCCCATTCCCTCCTCTCACGTTATAAGCTATGCTTGAAATATCCTTTGTAGTTTCAACACAGGTCAGCAGCCTCAGTATGTGGGAACCGATTACCCTGTACCTCATACCCTTTTTCCCCTACCCATTTTGCCTGGTGGATCAATAATGATTTTTGAGAATTGGTTGACCTTGATAATTAGAATGTAAAAACTCCACCCAAATTTTCTATCTGTAACTTATTTCAAAAATTACAGGGCATCCTTGAACATATTTTTATTATTTTCATCAAATCCTCACACCTAAAATTAAGAGTCTAATGGCAATCAATTTTAATATTGATACTAGAATCCTTATTTCAGATTTTACAGGCAATTGAGCCCTTAAATCAACCTATAAAATGATTTTTCCCCCTTTAACCAAGAAAATGTATCTAACTATGCATCTCAAAAAATTAGAATACCCACTGAAGAGAGTTGATTATAAGTCCTGTTATACAAGTCTAATAGAAAAACCCATATAGTAAATAGACTAATTCACACATACCGATTAGATATATTACATGCATCTCATAGCTTTTAATGTGATGAATTATGGCTTTTTCAGCTAACAAAACAAATTAAGTTCAGTATATAAGTAAAATTCGACAATGGGAGAAAGGTCAATAACAGGTCGGGTTACGAAACAGGGATAGGGAAAAGGTTGTCAACTTAAAATGAATTTGTATGTAAGTCCGGAACAGGAATATTTATTATATGTATAATCAAGCACATAACTAGGTTTTTTTTCTCATATAGGATACTGCAGGGAAGGGTTTTTACATTTGGTTTTTGCTGTCTGGTGCCCCCTCTTAAAAAGATTTCTCCTCAATGTGGCTGCTGTGGCATGCTGGGACTTGTGGTTATACAGCTACTATCTGCTGTGGAACATGGAATCTAAAAGTGGCCAGCGTTTCCCATAAGTCTTCGTTTTGTAACTAGGGGCACCGATGTAAGACAGTACGGTGTAAAGACCAGGACTATCCTATCATTCACTCATGTCGTCACAGTCCTCGCAAAGTTTTACTAAGATCATACGTACAATCATGGGGACGATGCTGCTTGACAGTTTTCCTATACGCAAACAGGAAGGTAGAAGTTTTTTTCTCGCTTAGATGAATTTGTAATGAAGTCGGAACAGATATTTATTAAATGTAAATTCAGCACAAAAGGTTATATTTATTTCATTTTTGGATACTGCAGGAGGGTTTTTACATTTGTTTTTGCTTCTGTGCCCCTCTTAAGAGATTTCTCCTCAATGTGCTGTAGTTGGCTGCTGGGAACTTGTGTTATACACTTACTACATACAGGCTGTTGAACAATGGAACAATAAGTGCCAGCGTGTCCCAATAAGTCTTCGTTGTAACTAGGGATCAGATGAAGACATAACGGTGGTAAGTCCAGACTATCCCGAATCAATCACTCATGTTGTCACATAAACGCAAAGTTTTCTAAATCAGATAGTTGTACAATCAAGGGAAGACAGCTGACTATGACAGTTGTCCAGAAGAACAGAAATTGAACTTGGAAGCAACAAAAGTCATTAGAAAAAGAAGCTGGCTTTCTAGTGCTGTACAAAGTATATTAAAAAGAAGTTGCATGATAGAAAAAAGGTGCACAAGCATCACGATAAACTGGGGGACTTAAAGGATTGTTATGAAAAGGCCTTTTAAAGAATTTGGCTGGAGTCAGTGCTTTCTAAACCCCACAAACAAACATATCTGGGAAAGGGGCCCTACGCTTTCTAAAACACTTAGGCCCACAGGGATGATGGGGTTTTTTGCCCTGTTTTTTTTGGGCGAAAACGCGGCTCACCGATCCAAATCCCCTGCCCGGGACGCAGGATGCAAATTTTTTGGGAAGAAAACGTCCCCCCTTTTTTGGATGCCCAAACATGAAGGGGCCTGCAATGGGCACGGTGTGGGCATTCTGGGGGGGAACCGGCACGTCAAATACCCCGAGGCATGCATGATCCGGGGGGTCGGCAAAGTGAGGCGCGTTGGGAGCTTTCCGGGCAGGCAATCTAGTTGATTTGGGGCCCCAAAAGAGGCCGGAGGATCGAAGTGAAGCGAAAAAAGAAAAGGAATGGGGGAAAATGTGCCTAGGTCACTTTTACAACGTAAAAAAGCTTCTCAGCCTGGAGACACGGAGTTTTGATTTTCCCAAAAAAAATTTTTTTTCATGTAAAAATTTATCTTTAAAAAAAAGCTAAACCTTCCCATAACACATAAAAAAAAATCACAAAAAACCTTTTGTCGCCGTCACCCCCCCCGCTACAAACAGGAAATTTTCGATTAGGGGAAAAAATTGGGTGGGGAAAAACAGTTAAATTTAAAATTTTGTAAGCGCTTTTTTCCCTTTGCGGCAAAAAAGACCAAAAAAATTGGGGCACATTTACCCATTATAACCTATGGAAAAGTATTTACCAATCAAAAAAAAAGGCGGGACAGTTTTCCAAAAACAGTAAAAAAGGCCCGAAAAAAGCTGACTGGTTAGCTAAACGGGGGGTTTTTGGGTATCCTGGCCAATCAATGCGAGCTACTTTTTTCCATTGAATCTATGGAGAGATCGGGGCAATGAAATCTCGCTCTCACCCCCGTGAAACATTGGGGTTAATTTTTAAAAAAACCCCTTTTTTTTAATTAAAGGTGTAAAACTTTATAAAAAAAGGTTTTCACTGTCCTCCTATTCTTTTTTGGTTTTCTGACGACCAATGAAAATTTAAACAAAATTTTGGGAATTACTGTATTTCCCCGGCCTAAATTTTTCTTTGACCCCATCTCTCCAAACAAAAGGGGCCCAAAGGTAGTCGCGCTCTAAATTGGGCCCCGGGGATACCCAAAACCCCCCCCGCTACCCTAAACCCAATCAGTTTCTTTTTCTCCCTTTTTTTACTGTATTTTGAACTGTCCCCCCCTTTCATTTTGTTTGGGCCCAATACTACTCCATAGTTAAAAGGGGTCACTGCCCCCCTTTTTTGATTGGGGGGTTTTCTCCCCGAACAATAAAAGGAGCTTACAAAAATTTAAATTACTGAAATTTCCCGGGCAATTTTCTATATCCCTTTTCCCTGATTTTTCGCCGTTATCAAATTTTTGTTAGTGATTTTTATTTTTTAATTTTTTTTAGAAGGTTTAGCTCTTTTTCGGGATAATGTTTTACACCTAATAAAACGATTTTTTTTTTTCATACCCCCCTTTGCCTAAAGGACTGAAAACCGGGTTTTTATTTTTTTTTACCCAATCTTATATTTTTTCCCATTTTAATTTTTTTAATGTTTCTACTTTTTCGCACTTTTAATCGTTTTTAAGACGGGTTTTGTTTTTTCACTTTATTAAATTTATTCATTTGAAAAAAAAATCTTTCCTATTCACTAACTTTTTTAAAATTTTTCCCCTTCGCTTTTTTTCCCCTGCCGAATCGGAATACATTTTTGGGGGCACAGCCTTCTGCCCCCTAAGGTCCCCCGCACTGCGCCTCACACACAGACGGGGACGGGGAAACCCTTTTCACCCCGCATTTATGAGCGCACCCCTAGGGCAGCGAATCTTGGGCGCAGTCCCTTCTGGGGCCTAAGCCCCCTTCTCCCGCCTAAACACACAACAAACTTCCCCCCCCCGGGTCGGATCCCGCCTCCCCCTCTTCTATTCTCAGGCCGGGGCCCCTTTCCAATTTAAAATTCTACCACCCCCCGGTTTCGTAATCAAGGGAGCGCGCTTCCCCTGTGCTTTGCCCCGTGTTTCCGGCCGGGTCTTTCTTTTTCCCCCCGGGTTTCTTTCTGTATTACACACATTCCGGGCCATCCCGTAGTTTGCCCGTAATGTGTGAAAATCCCATGAGCCATCCCCCCCCCCGCCTCTGTCTCCCCCGGGGCTGCCTATGCGTTAGTAACCACATTCTGGGCAGGCCAGTGGGCCCCGGGAAATGGGTTTTCTGTTTGATCGTTTTCCTTCTCCGCCCCCTATCCTGGGGCGAATTTTTTCAGGGAGTGGACATCTCCGGCACATCACAAATATATTTAAAGGGGTTTTTTATTAAAAATTTTGTGGGGACAAAAATTGCTCAAGCATCCTTTCTACAGCCCCTGTAAAAAAGATTTGGAAAGGGAGCTGTACTGGTAGGGGGGGAAGATGTGCTGTGAAACAAAAACCCTTACTTTTATAAAAACCCCGCCAATTTTGAGGGGAGAGACAGTGAGGTGGTTTGGTTTAACCATATGCACATAGGCATGGGGGATGGAAGAGCCAGGCTGGCTGTCCCCACCGATCAAAAACACACTGACTCGGAGCGGAAAAAAAACAGTAAAAGGGGAGGATATGCCCACCCCCGTTCATTTAAACCCCAAAGCGGGTGGGGGAAAAAGGGCCCCCCGGGAAATTTCGGGAAAACTGAAAAACTGAAAGAAAGTATAAACCCCACAAACTAAGGAAGCGATACCCCCTTTTTAACCCCCTTAAAAATCACCTTTTGGGCCTTTTCATGCTAAAAGCAGTGGACCCGGGATCCCAGCCCTGCAGAGACAATTTTTTGGGTTTCTCTGCGGGTTTTTGGTTGGGTTTTTCCCGGGGCTCCCGCACCAATACTGCTTTAAAAGGGGAATTTCTTTATTATGTTAACCGGGCCCTTTTTCAGGACGTATTTGGGGGCGAATTCTGCTTAAAGGGCCCCTGAAATACTTTCCTGAAAACCCCCCGCCGCGTATTCAACCGGCAAGGTAAAGAAGTGGCAGGGTAAACTTTTTTTCCCGGCGAAATACCTCCCAGGTTTAATAAAAAGTGAAGGGAGCCAGCCAGGCCACACCCCTTAAGCTTTAGGAGAACGCACATTTTTTTTAAACGCCGGTGCCCTTTGCACTGTGCACGGGTAGGGCAGCCCCAAGACCCGTGTGAACATACCCTTTAAAGGGGGGTTTGTTATTTTTTTTTTGGGTTTTTTTTTTTTTTAAAAAAAAGCAATAACAAATTTTTTTAGAATTTTTTAGCAGTATTTTTTTTTTATTTTAGCAGTCCTTTTAAAAAATTACATAAAAAAATTTTTGTTAATTTCAAGCTGTAAATAGAGAAAATAAAACTCTGGCACAGCAGACTAACTTCATTTTAAACGGGCAATTGCTTTTTTTATTTAGGGTAGCCCTAAATTACAAATAGTAGGTAATGACTTTAATGTTCTTTTAAAAAAGGAATATAAAAGATTAAGACAAGAACAACGGGGCAAGCCCAAACAGGTAAATAAAGGAAGTGGGGTTAATTTTTTTTTCTGACGGGGGGAGGGGGGGTTTCCAGCTTACTTTGGGTTCCTGCTGATAAATTACAAAATTTTCACCCCTTTTTCTGACTCTACCCCTTTGAATCCTTTCCGTAATCAAAGGGGATTTTCCATCTGGTCATTTCCCATGACCCCATTTTTCTCAAGGACCCAACAGACCCTTTGGAAAAAAACCTTCTATTGTCACCCTTGGGGACCTAGAAGGGAAACCGGGGGTTTGCCTGTTAAAGGAACCTTGCTTTTTAGGACACAGAAATTTTGTTTTCATAAAACAGCAGAAAATGGCCCATATTGACACATGTATAGAATAATGGGGGAGCAGACTGGAAAATAAAAAAAAAATTTTATAAAAACAGTTTTTCCATCAATGGAATTTAAAAATTTTTTTAAAAGTAGTTAATATTTTTAAAAAACCCCTCAAAATTTATTTTAAAAAAATCTTTTTAAATTTAAACAAAACCCTACAATGGGAAATAAGCATCCAGAAAAACAAAAAACTTTAATTTTAAATTTTAATGTAATTTGTAAATAAAATTTAAAAAAGAAAAACACAGGGGTTCTTTAAATCCTGACAAAAAAAAAAAAAAAAGTGATTTTTTGCATTTTAAAAAACTAAGCAAAAAAGAAAGGCACAAAAAATTTAAATAAAATTTTTCCTTTTAAGGTACCCCCTGTAGGGGGTACATGGAATCACTTTCATGCCCTCTTAATGGCCCCAAAAAATTTTCAAATTTTTTTAAAGCACAAAGCATATTTTTAAAAAACAACCTACTAAAAATGGAGCAATAAAAAACAAAAAAATTGGACATAAATGTAGAATTTTGTTTGTTTTCAATTTAAGAATTTTTTTAAATTTAAAAATTTAACATCCACCCCATGAATTGTCCCAATCTAAAAAAGGCCCAAAAGCATTATGTGGTTTTGAGAAAGTGAAAAAGTACACTTTTAAAAGCAGTGGGGGGCAAAATTAAAATTTTTTTATGGGCCCCACATGAAAATTGGAATGGTTTTGAGGCCAGACTAAATTTAAAAAAACTTTTGTTTTTTCCCAATATCTATATACTATAGACCCCGGAGTTGATTGCTAAGCCTTTTCAATTGAATGGCCCCTTTCAACCCACTTGAAAATTGTTAAGGGCCCCCTTTTCAACACAGTAAGTTTATTGTCCCCCAGTTTAAAGGGACTAGGGGCCCCCCTTTAAATTTTAAGTCCCCAAGTATAGGTTTAAAAGGCCCCCTTTCCCCAAAAATTTTATTCCCCCCCAAAAGATAGGTATAAGGGGAAAATTTTCAATAAGGCATATAGGGAGGTTTAAGGTCCCCAAGGAAAGGGGGGTTTTTTTAATAGGTAGATTATATTTTTCCCCCCAGGTATAAATGTTTGGTTTTTTGGCCCCGAGTTGGTATTTCAGGAATTATAGGTCCCCCAGCCCGGAAATAGGGAAGTTTTTAGGCCCCCATAAAGGGAAAATAGGGAAATTATATTTACCCCCTTTTTGGGATAAAAGGCCCGGTTTTTAGGTCCCCCACAAGGGAAAAATAGGAAAATTAAAAGGTTTTTGCATGGTAAAATTTGGTAAGGGTTTTAGGGCCCCCAGGTAGGTTTTAATAGGGAAAGGGAAAAGGTTCCCCCCCGCATGTAAAAGCCCGATAATATGTCCCACAGAAGGGAAGAGGGCCTCGGCTCACTGGAGTACCGTGGAGCGGATAGCCCTTTGCCTCTGCTACAGAAGCCTGGGAACTGTATGTCACCCAGAGGACCCAAAAATAAACTTAGCGACCCCGTATTGACTTGGGACCTAAAGGGTAAAGTTTTACATTTACCTTAAAAAAAAATCGGGATTTGGGGAGTCACTAATTTAGCGCATACTCCCCAAAACCCAGGGGCCAGCAGCCCCCCGACCCCCATTGACTGGGAATTTCTTCTGGCGTGTTTAAACGATACTTCCTCTATGAAGCTATGGATTACCGTAAAATTGGGGGCGTGCAACCCCAACCCCCCTAATTTAAACGCAAATGCCGCCATATTAAAGCCGGGTGAAAATACCCAAAAGGAGTGCGGTGCCAGGTTTTTCTGATTTGGGATGCAATGTCAAGGAAAACTCATGCAGGCGGAACAAAACAAATTAAGGGCTGGTTTTGGGGCCCCCAGACCGTACAAAACCCCGGGCTGCTTTACATTATCTTGGTAACCCTTTAGGAAACTCCTTTTTCCATGGGGCGAAAGACTGAGCGTATCGCAATGTTAAAAATTACTTGCCCAAATGCCCCCTCTCATGAAAGTATCAAATTTAAAGGGGGGGGCCGTCACAACTCCCCGACTTTTCCCCCTGTTAAATAAAATTTCTTTTTTGTTCCCTTGGAATGACAATTCCCGGAGCATCTTCTCCCGATGACTCTGTGCCTTTCCCGTGCTGTTCCTCCTTTTTTTTCCTTTCCCAAAAAATGTAAACACTGAATCTGTCCCGGTCCCCTTTCCATTAAAAGTTTTTAAGAGAGGTGTTTTTTTTCTGCACAAATTGGGGGGAAATTTTTAAAGGACACACAAACAAGGAGTGGGTAGAGATGCTAGAGGGGCTTTGAGCAGAGAGAGGGGGCGGAAACCTGTCCCAAGGACAAACTGGGGAACCTCAGCGCCAAATTAAGAAAAACATTTTCCCAAAGAAAAAAGCAGAAATATACACCAAAGCTATAAGGTGCTCCAGATTTTGGGTTTTTTTCACAGGGGAAAACAAGTATTTTTCTAAACAAATCAAAACATCCCTGGTCTTTAAAAAATTTTATGGACACACCTTGAACCTTTCCCCCTATGGTCCCCGAATAAAGAAAAAACCCACTTTTTAACTGCTTTTGTTCCCGGTAGATCCAAGCCCTTTCCAAATATTGCATATAGGGGATTTAACTAAAATTTGGGGCTATATAAGATTACTTTTCTCTTAAAAGTGACAACTGCAGAGAAAAACCGGCTTGCCAGTGGCTTCCTCTAAAAAGATAGGCCCGTTTTTCCTGGGGTTTCAAGGTGTAGGCCCCAAAATTTATTTGGAAAATTTCAAATTTTGAAACAGGTTGGGTGAGAGGGCAAATTTTTTTAAATGTGCAAATTTTTTATTTTCAAAAAAATTTTTTACATGTAAAAATAAAATTTAAATTTCAAAGTGGGAAATGTATGTGAATTTAAAAGGTAAGAAATCATCCCCGGGTGTAAATTTAATTTTTCCCTAAACATGCGCCTCTTGGCTTGAAAGGCAATGGGGGCATCAGTTAAATGATTTCTGGAAAATAAAAAAGCCCCATTTTTTTTTATGCAGAATTTAACAGGGCCCTTTTTTAAATTTTTTTTGGGATCATTAAAAGGGTTTTTAAAGAAATATAAATCTGAAAAAAAAATTTATAACATTGAAAAAAAAAGGAAAAGCGACCCCATTTAATTCCTGTAAAGTAAGAAAAAAATTTACCTTTCATGCATGGGACTTGGGCTCCAAGGAGTAGCTGAATGAACCCCTTTGTCACTTTCTCTTCAGGAAATTTTTTCGCCGCTACTCTTGAATTTTTTTTTATTTTTTCAGTCAAGGGCACTGCCCTAAAATTTAAGACAAACACATCAAAGGTCAGAACAAGGAAACATCCATAAAACCATGACAAATGAAGACAAAGTTATCAAAGCAACCAAAATTTCATATACCACAGCAAAAAGGTTATACTGTACTGTGATTTCTAAGACACCGATTATGCATATCAGAGTAACAGAGAAATACTTAGAAGCAAGGGTACTGGAATGGGTCAACTCTAGAACATTTTTAATTTTGAGTTTTACAATATAGAAAAAAAGCACAAAATCTGAGTACAAACTCACAAACCAAAGAAACTAGTTCTATTTTTTTTAATTAATAACACACTGAGGAAGACATGTAGGAAAACTGTCTAGGTCTAAGGGTATATTCACACAGCGTAATTGGAGGCGTAATTGCAGGCATGTTTTGCCACGCATTGTGCTTAATGCGCGGCGAAATGCACCCCACAATTACGGTAATCAATAGCTCTCATACGATCGTATTGTATGCGCGGGGAGATAAGTGACATGTCAAATAGTAGCGGTGATTACGCGTCACGAGTAATGCATGTCAATGGGGCCGGCAGCTGCCGACCCCCATGCTTTGGGAATACACGCTGATCAGTGCGACTCCCAAAACACCCGGCGTATTGCGGCGCGTACTAATTACGCCGTGTGAACATACCCTAAGACTTTCCTTGTTGCCCATAGCAACCAATCAGAGCTCCCCTTTCATTAATTCAGAGAACTATATGAAATGAAAGGGGAGCTCTGATTGGTAGCTATAGGACACAAGGAAAGTCTTAGACCTAGACAGTTTTCATACATGAGGCCCTTAATATCTATAAAAATCATGTTTTTAATTTTCTTTCAGTATACTGCTGAGCTTACTTTCAAGTGGTCATTCCCACCCTGAAGTTGCCAGCAGTGTCTCCAGTCTTTGTTTATTTCTGGGCCAATTAAACAGCACAGGGCCACTGCAGCTAGCAATTAGTGGCTTCAGCAGTCATAAGGCATTTATTGGCATCATTGCTGAGAATGTAAGTGACTCATGAGTAATGATGGCAATGGAATGGCATTGCTGATTGGTTGTAGTTGCTACATGACAATTGATGATGTTCTTAGCATACCAGATATTGCGCAGCCGTGGCTCATTGCGTGAACTGGCTAACTGCTAGTCTCTCTATAAAAGTTCCTAGATTGGCAGCATGAGGGGGTTGTTGAAAGCACAGCTCTGTTAATTTGTGTCTTGTTTGTGTCCTTTATTTAGCATTGTTATTTGTGTATTAGCCTAATCTACTGTTGTTTGTTACAATTCAAATATAGTGCTTGTTCTGAGAGATTATTCTGTCTTGAGAGTTTTTCTAAAAATCTGCATTCAGTTTTAAGATTAAAGTTGCCTTCTTGTCTAGCCTAGCCTTGCTTGGTGAAAGTTTGTTCTTGTCCTTGAGTTTTTCAATTGTTTTTGTTTGTATAGTTTCCCGCTGTGTACTGCTGAAGAAGACTTTAATACCTTGAACTGTTTTCTGTGCCAGAGCAAACTGTAGCTGATGGTTAGGTTCAGGGATAGACTAGGGTCAGAGTAATCTTTGTGTCAGGGTCAGATGTCAGGGACAAGTTTAGGGGAAGACTCAGGCAAAGTTAGCTGTTAGGGTATGTTCACACGGCGTGTTGGATCCGTTTTCGGATCCTTTTTAGATGCGTGTTTGGATCCATGTTATGGATCCTAAATGGACCCAACATGCATCTAACAATATGCAGTGTGATTGACATTGTTTTCAATGTAAAACACGCATCAGCATTCAAACGAGTGATCGCCGATATGTGTTTACACGTGTTTTTCGGATCCGTTCAAAGAATTGACATGTCAATTCTTGACCTGAAAGATGCAGCAGGAGCAGTATTTAAAACTATAGGGTGCATTCCTGCAGCAGCCAAAACGCCCCCAAACACGCACCTGCATGTTGGATGAGTTATGGATGCGATTGACGCAGCGCTTTTTAATAATTTTTTGGGATCCGAAGTGGATCCAAAAACGGATTTAACACGTCATTTGAACATACCCTTAGGGTCAGTTATTTATTATTGTCCTGCTTCTAAATTAAACTCACTCATGAAATTTCCATATTAGGATAACTTTTTGACACTTTTACCTAACCTTGTGATTCAGAGAATGTTTTCTCGTGACATCAAGTTAGTAAGAAATTTTGATCCTTACAGCCTTTGTTTATTTGTGAAAAATATCAAAATATTGTGAAAAATTAGCCTCTCAAATATAAAAAATTTCTGCATCTAAAAAAGATAATAATTCCACTCAATAGTAGATTTATAACTAGCATCTACCATATGTCTACTGTAGATTGGCATCATTTTTTAATGTGTCTTTTTCCTGCCATTCGCCTTGCTAATTGTCCACTTATTTATTAATAGTTTAGTTGATGCATGTTTCGTATATTTATTGACTACTCGTTGACAACCTATTTAGTTTGATTGTAGTCTTGAGTCCATCAACGTTGTTATATATTACAGTGAAAAAGATGGCATGCCAGTGTGCACCAGCCCAGCAAAATTCATAAGGAACTTCTTTTGGCAACATGGGTCCATAAAATCTAGTACTTGGATCACGAATTCATGTAGAGTTTTTTTCAGGGGATGCACGGCCAAACACACCAAACTTTTTTTAATATAAACCCTGTATTTTTAATTGTTCAAAATTCAACTTACAAAAACATTTTTTTTTCCCCTGTTTTTTTGTTTACCCGTGTGGAGGGGGCGGGGGGGGAGGGGGGGCGGGGGTCCGGCCCCTTTCGCCCCCAAAACTTCTTACCAGCGGCGCATAACCCCGGGAATTCACATGCCCCTTTAAATTTTCCCCCCCCCGGCGTTCACCGAGAGGGAGAGGAACAATCCATATTCTCTATGAAACGGGGATTACCGTAATGACTGGGACGTATTCCCCAAAATTCGCGCACTAGGGCGTAATTACGGACTGAAAAACGCCTTTTTAAAGCCGGGGGGAAAAACCTTAAAAAATTTGCCCCTTCATGTTTTTTTAACACTTTAAAATTTAACAAAACAAACAAATAAACAAAACATGGGCTTGTGCAATATGTTTTTAATTTGCAGTTTTTGATGTGATTTTCAAAAATTGGGGCCCAAAGATGTTGCATTTTGGGACCATTTCAGTGAATTTAGCAAAAAATATGACTTTGGATTATGTTTAATACGTCTAAAATTCCAGAGTAAAACCCCTAAAATAAACCAGGGGGCAAAGGGATTGACAAAATTACATCAAGGATATGCATTGTAGGGCAGAGAAATTTTTTGAGGGATCATTTAATGGAAAACCCGGATGTAGGCACAAAAAATTTTTACATGCGTAGGTAATTTCTAAGTCTATGTTGGGCCAAATTTTTTGTGGACCAATTATACAGAAAACCCACAAATCTCAAACATACCTCGGCAACATTCACCCACAGGGTTAAAATGGACCAGGGGTTTCCCCTGCACATGCACTGAACATGCACAATGAAAAGGCATAACACAGCCCCTTTTTCCATTTGGCTGTTTCAATATCCGGATCTTTACAGCCAGCTTCGGGTTTTCCCATTTTGTGTTCGGGTTGGGAAAAATTCTACAGCATGACTGACTTTCAGCGCTGCTACTTTGGCTGAGCCGTTAGCGGACATTAAAAAAGGGAAAAAATTTTAACAGCAAAGACACAGGCTACAGACTCTAAAGGATAAAGTTCCCAAATAACAAAGATTAACCAGTTCCTGTGCCCTGGCAAAACACAGCAGGGGTGATTTCTTTATCTGGATAAGGATGCTAAGCAAAATGGTCAGGAAATCTTTTGTAAAAAAACAAGAATAAAAACGTCTAACCTAAAACTTCCCAAAAATTTGAAAAAACAATGAATTTAGTAATAGCCCTTTATTTACCTTTGCCTACTTTTTAAAACAAAAAATTTGGGAGGAAATACTTGAATCCCTTACCCCCCGCGACATTTTGGGCCTTCTGACAAGCCCCTTTTTTTGGTTTGGGAATGTACACTTTATAGAAAAACTTTTTGCACTTTTTTACCAAACCCTTCTGATTAGAGACTTTTTTCTCGTAAACATATTGGGTTTTCAATTAGTAAACATTTTTTGATCCTTACAATCCTTTTTATTTGTCAAAATATCAAAATTTGTGAAAAATACCTTTCTAAAACTTCAAAAAGTCGGGCGCAAAAAAAGATATTATTCCACCAAAGTAACTTAAACAAGCATCTCCAAAATTCTACTTTATTGGAATCTTTTTTTAAAATGGTTTTTTTTTTTTTTTACAAAATTAGGTGCTTAAAAATTATAGCAATTTTTTTTCATTTTTAAAAAAAATTTACAACAAATTTTTTTAGGGCCCAGTCCAGTTCTGACATTGCCTATATTTACCCCCCATAAATGACTCCATACAAAAACACACAATTTAAATTTTTAAAAAACAGTTTTAGGAATTTTTGTTAACCAAAAAGGTACTTCAACAAAAATTTAAAGCAAAGTGGAGGTAAAATTTAAAAATGTGACTTTTTTGCAGTTTTAAAAATTTTTTTTTTCCTTATTCACGGGAACACGGGTTCCCAGTGCACAAACTGGCTCAATCACAGGCAACAGAATAGGAATCCAACGGACTCGGGGTCCATTTTCATTATATTTTCTTCAGGCATCCTTTTATTTGCAACACCCAAAAATTTAATAAACACCCATAAAAAGACCCCAAATTTGATACTACACCCCTTTAAAGGGATAACCAGGGTATATCGCAAAACACTCTTTCACATTTTTTTTAGTGTTAGGCGGTGAAAATAAAAAAAACCAACAAAACAATTTTAGCTGAAAAATTTTTAATTTTTAAAGGATTCGGAAAAAAAACAGGGCAAATTTTTTACGCAACTTCTTCCAAGTTCGGAAATACCCCATGGGGGTTACACGCTTTTTAGGTCATGGTAGGGCCAAACGGGGGAAAGACACTAAGGTTTTTTAAACACAGAATTTGCTTTTGTCATTCGCAATTCAAAGTCCCCAAATAACCAGAAACATAAAAACCTTCCAAAGGCCCATTTTGATCAACACCCCACAGAACTCGTCTAGGTGCATTAAGGGCATTTTTGGGCGCACAGGTTTTCCAAAATTTTTAGCACTGGGCCAGAAAATGGGGGGGGGGGGGGGAAAAACGCAGACCTTATTTTTTTGTGCCTCTTTTTTTACAGCATTCACTAGTTGGATAAATGAATGATAAATTTACTATGGGGTTGGTACAACACAATGATAAAAAAATTTTTATAAAATTTTTTTGATTTTTTTATTACTTTTACACAATGGAAATGCAATTAAAAAAAAAAATGTTTTTTTTATGCTTCAATGTGTTTACCCAAACCCCTTTCTTTTACTGTAAAAGACTGACAGGGCTTGTTTTTGCAGGACATAGAAGTTTTATTGGAAACAAAAATGGGGGTCAAAAAATTTTTGACATTTTTAAAGGGTTTTTGGAGGCTTTTGGGAATAAATACCGCAATCGTGATTTTTAATTTTTTACATGGCCCCAAGCAATTTAAAAACACCACATCGATATGATTCCCAAAATCCCAAATTGAAAAATTTTTTATTTTTACGCTTTTAAACAATAAAAACACTCTTATTCAAAAAGGGAAAAAAACACTTTTTTTGCATCGCCACGGGCTGAAGCCATAACTTTTTTATTTTTCCGAAAGGGACTGGAAAGGGGATTTTTTTTTGCGGAGAGTTTGACGTTTTCATGGAAATTTTGGCTTTTGGGGTTTTTTGATCTTTTTAAAAAATAAATTTTTTTTGGATAGCAACCTATTAGTGTTTTTTTTTGTTTTTTTTTTTAACGGGGTCCCGGCAGATACATGACACTTATTTTTGCTCTGTGGGTTGATACAATTATGGAACCCAATTTATTTTCTTTTTTTTTTGTTGAAACGCTTTAAAAAAAACATTTTTTATTGTTAAAGCATTATTTAGCATTGGGACTTTTGATAGCCAAACTTTTTTTTATTTTTCTGGGGTTTTTTTTGCAGGAAAACTGACTTTTTTTCTTTTCCCATAGGGGGGTTAGGTACATGATCTACAATATTACAATAGAGATCAATACAGAGCAGAGCTGCTCTGTACTGGTCTCAAAACAACTCAGTCACCATCCCGGCAATACCCACAATTCAGGGTGGGGGATGGTGACATCACAGAGGCCGAAGTTTTTTTTAAAATCCCGGGCCCTTCCCAAAACAACACAGCAAAGCACCCGCAGCGCACAAAACCGGCCGGGGGTATCACATAAGTGATGACGATTTCGCAACTTCTCATCGGATGATAGTCGATTGGGCAAAATTTTCAAGACGAATCCAAAACCAATAAAGATAATCCCGATGACCATAAAGTCTATGGGGAGGAACAACACCTTCTTTTAACCCAAACAGGGCTGGGGAAGTTGGAATTAAAATCCACAGCTAAAATTGGGTACTGCTACATCTTAGCAACCAATTAGGTAACAAATTTACAAAAAAAACCACAGACTATTCACCTCTCTGCTTGTACCACAGCCTGACCCTTTAAACCCGCATGACCCCAATTAAAAAGTCCAGAAGGCAGTATGATTTAACCATCTTTTCTTGAACTGGACATTGGACTATCCCAGGATCCTTAAACCTGCTACCCACAGATTAAAAGTGCGGAAAAGGATCTTTCAACCACCATTTTTTAGATGGAATCCCACCATCTCTTTTTTTCTCTTTTTTTTTTTTAATTTTATTAAAAGGGGTTGGCTACTAAGGGGTTGCTGCTAGTTAAAGTCTTTTCAAAAACAAGTCATTTTTTTTTTGCAAATGTGTCCATTTAAAATGTCCTCCTATTTCCGTTTTTGACAACACCATCACCCTACCCCGTTACAATTGTAAAAACAAAAGTTTTTAAAACCCAATTTTTTTAATAGGGCCTGTAGTATAGCGAATTTTCACACACAAAACCCAAAAATTAAAAATGCTTCTCACCCTGTTAAAATTTGTAGGGAGAAATGCCACTTAGAACCACATTTCTGTTCCAAAGGACATGATATAGCTGTATCTCCAGCACCATGACCCCAAAACCCTTCAATCCAAAAAAACTAAGAGAAGTGAGTAAAAGGAAAACTGTTTTTTCAGAACCTTTTTGCTTTTACATGTCCTCACCCCCCCAAAACCACAAAAATTTCTTTGGGAACGGGGAAAAAAAATTGCAGTAAGAAAAGACATTTTAAAAAAAAAATTTTCAAGATCCAAAATTTTTTGGGGGAAAAGGAATTGAAGTAGACCGGCAACAACGGGGACCTCGGCAATTTTGGGGCCACAACACATCAGAGATCCATGCCCATTCTCTTGATGAAAGTCAAACATCCACATTTCAGGGAAAAACCGGACATTTTTTCATAAGACTCCAACACTGTGCTGAAGGGCCCTCAAAAGACGCTGGCTGCTGGGCAGGACAACACCCTATGGGAGGCCACGAGCTCGGGCCATTCACCCTTTTTGATACCCAAATCGATTGGGGCCGGAACATATCCAAAAACACTTTGAGACACAGATGTCTTGCACCATGATCTTTAACTTTTTCTGTTGTTTATTGTCCCGCATTACATCGTTGGTGAGGGGTAAATAAAGTTTTAAAGGGGCACCCATTGGCCCTCTGCCAAATCCCCCTGCTCCCTACGGCTAATTGCACTCACGCTATCCCTCGTTGCCGACGTTGTTCCCACCGGACATTTAAGAAGTGAAGCAACCAACAGATGTCCCAGTTGATAATCAGCACGGCTCCAAATTTCCCAATTTAACTCTCTATTTGGGTAGGTGAAGGGAAAGGCTGGATTTTGTCTTTGTACCGGGTCGAGGGGGGTGGGCCCCCTAAACTGTTGTTTTTTTTTGATTCCTTAATCAGGATCATGTTGGAGGAAATGGGGCATCCAAGACTCATGTGAAAATGGAGCCTTGATTTCCCAACCTCGGGGTTTAGGGGGACTACAACTGATATTCCCATCTTCCTCCTCCCCTCAAATCCGTGCCAAACTTTTTCCAACAGGGACATGGGAATGTCGGGGGTTCCAGGAAAACCTCATCCTCCTCCTCCACATCCCCCACAGCTTCAAAAACAGCCCTGATGACACCCGAGAGTTTTTGGCACCGCCTTTTCACCCCGAAAACCCTGCCCAATGAAACCCATAAAATGTGAAACCGGGCAGGGCCCTTTTGGAAATTTGACAAGAGAAAGGGCCCCTGTCCATCGTTCCGCTCCCCCTCCAGAAGGGGGCCCGATGTTTCAAAGGTCCAACATCGTTTCCAAACAAGATCACCAAAATTCCATGCACAAGGGCTTTTTTCCGCACTGACCATTTTGGGGCTTTTTTCAAAACTGCAAGGATGTCAAGCCTTTTAACGCCTCCCCTTTGGGGGCTCAACACCCCCAGGTCCGCACGCTGCTTTTTACCTGTGTCACTTCTACTGTGAATGCTTGCAACGCGCCACAAACGCGGAAACATGTGGAGGGGGAAATCCAGCGTGTTTCTACTCAACAATGAGACGGTTTAGGGGGGGGTCGAGCGCACTGGGAACGCAGCCAGGCGGGGCGAACAGGGGGCGAACGGCGAAGTGTGAGCTCAGACCCGACCCTTCCCCAGCAGGCATCCAACCTGGGTGCACTTTAGAAATTTTTTTTTGACGACAAGGTTTTAGACAGTGAAAAGGCAAGGGATGTGCTCCACCCCAACGACTTTAAAGGGGCCAGCAATTTCGACCATTATCGCACACCCACCTTGCCTGGCACAAGGTTTCTTTTAACCCAGAGCCCCCGGGGTTTTTTCCCTTGCGAAGAGTCATCCACAGATCCTGACCTTGGTTTTACGGGCTCCAAACAGATTCATTTCAACACCCGGTTTCTCTGGCAGTGATGCCACCAGAGGACCTGGAGAAAAACCCCCCACCATCCCTGCGTTTTTTAAGAGCTGCCCGAGCCTGGAGGCCCCCTTACCACCAAAAATTTCCCCCCGCCATCCATGAGCTGCACAGAGATTAAAACGGTTTTGACCGTGCTACTATCCATGGTTTTGTTTTCAGATGGACTTTTGCCGGAACAGATTCAACAAAGCCTTGAAATTTTAGAGACATTGGCTGGCCCGGGCAGGGGGGCTTTTCGGAAAAAGAAATGCCTACTCGCACTGGGAATTTGGGGGAAGGCAAGGGCCTGACTGGCGAAACCCATCTGGGTCCACCAAAAAAAGAAAAAAAAACATTTCCAAGGCCAAAAACCGCAAACCGACATTCAGGCTTTTTTCTTTGGGGATGGTTTTTTGGTTAAAATGTTTTTTTTTCTGCTCCCAAACCTGGGAGACAGAAGGTGGGTGCTAATTGGCCCTGAAAACGCATGCAGGGCATCAAACTGGGGAAGGAAAGGGGTAGGGAAAGGGTCTCTGGTGTGCTGGGGAGACCGGGGGAGGGGAGACGAAACGGGCTGTCCTTACGATCTGAAGACAGGGCAGCAAGGAAACTTGGTGGTGTTAGGAGGCGGAGACTAAGGGTGTGCAGTGGTTGGAACCCGGGAAATTTGGGGTGGCCTTTTTTGGCCAAGTGTTACCCTCCATTTCAACCATGCATTCTCTGCATTTTGACTAACTTTGGTGGTGGTTAAAAACCTAAAATTTTTCCCTCAAATGAGCTTTTATGGGAAAGGCGGCATATGATTCACTGGTGAATTCAAGGGGTTTCCCCCGAAAAAGGCCCGATTGAAGGCCGGACCTTTTTTCGGGGATAAACGGTGCAGGTTTCCGCTGATCGGGGTGGGGGAATAATCTCGCGGACTTTTGTACCCGCCCTCTCCCTTTTTTGGGGGGGAGCCGACGACACTACCCCATCTCTTCCTCCCGTCCAGTGATGAAGCCCGCAAGCAAATTCTGCGAAAAACCACATTATCGCAATTTCGTCGTTCACATCCCAAT